>NW_019061393.1:5752-28082 GCF_000696155.1 Zootermopsis nevadensis
CTTTCAAAATGAACTCACTTTATTACATTGGCAAGCACTGATGGACAGGTTGAAACATTATTTGACAAACACAAAATTCTTACAATACTGACAACCAAAATTGAAACTGGAGCAGACATTCAATATTCCTCTGCCCCCTCTCATTCTCCTTACAACTGAATGCCTGCCTGCCTTCTCGTAATCTCTCACCAGCTTTCTAAGCTCGTTGCGAGCTTCAAACGACTCGAGTTCATCCATACTCCCACACAAGAAATCATCAACATTACTTTTACTGTAATTGTGCCTGACAGAGCTCCTAATCTGATTAAAGACCTTCGAAATGGCAGTCATGTTGGACAACATGCAGAGTGCAAGCGCTGCCTCTGCCAGGTCACCTCCTGATACCACAGTTGGTGGCTTGGAGTTGATGCCAACAATGAAGTCAGGTGGACACCCGTCCGTGAATTGGATCAAGCGCTCATTCATGATGGTCGCTTTGGTAGTGTTGGCACAACGTCCCCTCTGTATAGCATGCATCCGGCCATGTACTTTCCATCTGCTGGGTCACACCTCACCATCTGGTTGGCAGGCTCAAAACAAGCATTTGTAATTCCAGCTATAGACAGCTGGTCATATTTGCGTAGTCATTTGACAGTCTTTTCATCAGCTTCACGTTCGAGCTGATGAGAAAGCTGTCGGATGACTACGCAAATATGACCAGGCTTAACTTTGCTGTCTGCTCCCCCACTTCGGATCAGACACCTGTCATGACTTTCAACATTCTCCTTACCACTCGGAGACAGCTCAGCAGCGGTGAGCCATGCACTGCGACCTGGGATGTTCCCTGCCTTGTCATGTGAGATGAGCGGGGCATAGCTAATGACAGGGAAGTGAAGGCTTGTTTGGGCACCAAGGTATTCATCAATTTAGCGATGTCAGCATTCTGATTGTAATCAAGCTGGGAAAAAGCGGTTATGGAAGATACAGCCTGGGCAATCAGACTGTTCACGTTGGTGTTGGTGGGGCTTTTAATATGCAGGTTATGTTGCCAGATGTCTAAAATGGCTTCATTATCAAGCATGAAAACACACTTAGAATGTTTAAGCATGGCGCGGGTGGCAAGGAGAGTGTTGAAAGTCACGGCAGGTGTCTGATCCAAAGTGGGGGAGCAGACTGCAAAGTTAAGCCTGGTCTTATTGCCGTAGTCTTGAGACAGTTCTTGCATCAGCAGGGACGTGAAGCCGGAGCCAGTGCCCCCACCAAAGGAATTGAAGATCAAGAAACCCTGAGGACTGCTGCACTCCTCGGCCAGCTATCGGATGCAGTTCAGAACGGGGTCCACGATCTGACTGCCGATGGTGTAGCGACCTTTGACATAGCTGTGAGTAGCACCTCCATTTCCATTATTCAAATTATTATGGTCAAATAGCTGACTGTAGATGCCAGTGTGAACTTCATCTGTGAACACACCAGTCAACTTCCAATTTCAACATATCAACATTACACTCTGCTACATTTCAATGGGCATTTCCCAATACAATTAAACAGGATTCTCCTTGGCTTCACTTATGAGATTTCAAATGTACATACCTACTACTGTGGGCTCAGAGTCCACAAAAATTGCCCGTGCTACATGATTTCCTGCGCCAGTTTCCTTGAATGTTTTGAAGCTGTTATCATTGCTTTTTACAGCCATTTGACCATCAGGCTGAATACCATGTTCCAGGCAGTACAATTCCCAGCATTCGTTGCCAATTTGCCAACATGAATGGAGATCCACTCACTCTGAAACACAACACAACTTCAGACTACCCTGTCACATGACAACACATTGAAAAATCCTGTCCTTTCATATGCTATTAAGTGAAACATAAAATTATAGTAGATTATGAATTTCTTAAATGTTTTAGAGCCACAGTTCAAAACCCACACATATGGAAGCAGTGATTCTTCAGACAATGTTTAGCCAATATGAAATACGTACCATCCATTTTCAAGACTGCCACATCAATGCTTGTACAAATATATACAACCGATGCATCACTGGTTACACAAATCCCTTCTTAGCAACATTGGAAAGTCATTTCATACAGAACCTCACTGATCGTTCCAAGGAACATGGCTGTTCGCTCGCCCACCAAGTTTATAACAAACTAGTTCCAGACTCAACTTTCACTTACAAGGAAATTCCATCATTTATTCAAGCCTTAACAAAAATTTTAATTTTTCAATACTCAGTGACAATAGTTCCTGGGTTGTCGACATGCATCAACCGCCTACTTCTAAGCAAAATTAATTAAATTTAGGTTATATGATAACCGTATTACACAAAATTAGAAATTCACATTACTTTCGCATTAATTAGATGCCAGAACTTATATTTTATTAATCATAACTAATAACGTATTTCACAGAGGTAGCACAATCCATTCGTGAAAACCATTGTAATCACAGAACAAAACGAAAATTACTTCTTAAAATATCTGAAATGAGCAAAATATAGTACTTACCATTATATGGATAATTTGATGAATTAAAAGATAAATAAAAGTCTTGATTATTAGCGACGCATCACCTACCTCCAAACGACCACGTGACAAATCCAGACATCTCATTGGTTATCCATTGTGAGTGTCATGTCAAATCTTATTGGCGAATTTAAACACGAGTAATTAAATCTATAAACTATTAAAGGATAGTATTAATAAAGCCATAATCTATTATGAAACAACTAATTTTAAAAAGAGATATAAAGCAAAATATTTGTTAACTTTAAATTCCTACATAAAATACGGTATTTGGGGTGGGGTAAAGATTATGGAAACACATAGATAACACCTATTTAAGGTATTATCTATGGATTTTTCGCGAATTACGGTAGCAATGTGTAGTAGTATGATGTTCTCTCAAAAGATGTCGCAAATATCATGAATGCTAGAGTCATCTTGCGACGGACGGGCAAGACAGTCAAACAAAACGACAATGGAGGCGTGATTTGCTACAGAAACTCCAACACCTGACAATTGCACGCTTTCGTGATAAGTTTGAAACCCATGGTGTGGTGTGTGATGTGCACAAGGAAAGATCAGGGAGGCCTCGCACAGCAACGAGTCCTGCTTCCTCGTCTATGTATGGTCTTGGAACAGTTTACACGCAGGCCACAAAAGTCTGCCAAACAATGTGCGCGTGAGACATGAGTTAGCAGATCAAGCATACAACGCATACTTAAGAGAGAAAATGGAAAGTTTACATCCCAAGATTATTACATGCAATGAATGAAGACGTCCCCGATCGAAGAATGCAGTATTGTGAGTGGTTTCAACACATGGCACACGAGGATGGGGAGTTTGTGGGGAAAATGATTTGGTCTGATGAAGCACAATTTAAGCTGAATTCTACAGTGTGTGTATTGGGCTCCAGAAAATCCGCTCGGTCGTGTGGACAAGGCAGTCAATTTATTATTGTGTATAATGTATTATTATTGAAACGGAATGCACATTACCCTGACTACACGGCGCGACAACCCAGAAGACAGCCATCTTCAGACTCACCGCCGTGAAAACCTCAGATCCCTCATTGTTCTAATCTTGATTTGGAGACCGAAACACCTGACTCGATCCACCTTCCCTCATTCCTTGCAAAACGTTTCAGTGCACTGCCCCTATGAAATGTAAATGTTCACGGTAATTTGAAGTAATAAGGATTCCCCATGGGCGCATTCTCACGCTTCAAAAGCAAGAAATTCTGGTACACTCAGCGCAAGCTGACGAAAGTTGAAATGCGCGTTTCGATAATTTGCTTTTTTAGTTCAAGCGAATTAACATTTCATAAAATTACAACTTTCTTACTGACCGTACAATTTAATCAACATTAACGACAAATTAATGTCTGGTTTTTGCAGTTCCTGTTGTCAGTTGTGTATTGCGCCGAAAGAATGAATAGACCTACGTTTAAAAATAATCCTCTAATTTTACAGATGCAGATTTATTTAATGTTTTGTCATTATACGAGTAAGTTAGAAACAGAACAGGACCAGTGTCGGACTGTTCTGAACAAGAAATCTGTTGGCTGATTTCCTACTACTGCCAAGCTCCCTACAAGTTTTAACACAGTTAACACTCCAATATCGTCCACAGAACAATGGCGTTAAACTAACCTTTGAGTATAATCTGTTATTGAATTTAGTCAGACATGTGTAATTTGTACTTTTCTCTGTAGTACAAAAACTCATTTACAAACTTTTTATTAACTTGTGAAACATACGGATACTGAATTAAACTAATTATAGATTGCAAAGAGATTGTTGGAACGGCATCCCAAATTACGAGATACGACAAAATTCAATTAGCCCCTGTTGTCATCATAATTCATAGCGTGCTTTACTTTAAAAACATTCCAAACAAAATACAACGTTAGACACTTTGTTTCTCTACCTTTTAATGCAGGGGTGACCAACCCGCGGCCCGCGAGCCGCATGTGGCCCGCCTTGAACATTTTTCCGGCCCGCGAGATTCATCACACTTTTACAAAATATATTTATTTTATAATGGCCAAAGTAGTGAAAACCAATGTATTAAAAAAATACATTATTTGTGCATCCATATATTCAAAAATTATCTGTCGAAATTATGAGAAAAAATTAACTTTGATTTTAAAATAATATTCTTGCGAATATATGACAGATATTGCCTGCTTATTTTCAGTATGACTGCAAAGAAAAGAAGAATAGTGGATGAAAATAGAAAGTATAGCGATGAATGGGAAGAAAAGTACTTCTTCATAGTTCAAAATACAAAATTATTATGTTTAATTTGCCGAGAGGTCGTTGCTGTATTTAAGGAATATAATGTTAAGAGGCATTACGAAACAAAACATAAGGATTATTTGAAGTTCGATAAAGAAGTGAAACAATCGAAGCTCAAGGAGTTTAAGTCGCAATTAAAGGCTCAACAAAAAATGTTTGGTGCAGCATTACAGCAACCTTCCAATATTGTTAAGGCAAGCTATTCTGTTTCATTTGTGATTGTAAAAAAAATGAAAACATTTTCGGATGGTAAATTTGTGACAGAATGTTTGGAAGCTGTTGTGAAGGATATTTTACCTGATAAAAGTAAACTGTTTTCGAACCTAAGCCTATCTCGGCAAACAGTGTGTTGTCTATGTTTACATGTAAGAATAATAGTAAACACAATAATAATAACTCATTATGTTTCAATTTTTCACTCAAAAAAATGTCTATAGTGTATCTAAATCTAATATGGGGATATATAATTTTATATGTGGCCCGCGGAGTTATGATGCATTTCCAAAGTGGCCCGAAAGATCATTTGGGTTGGCCACCCCTGTTTTAATGTATTCCCAGCAGGATTCCATAACGTTTCCAACTCAGAATCCACATTCACAGCCTTCTAAATGGTTCGTTTACTCACCTGAAGAAGAAGAAATGTTTCAGCACATACAAGAACCTAACAAAATTAACCAAACAACCAAACCAGGTGATTCGAAACCAACCAACTCCAAGGCACGGATCTTCCTCTAGTGAATAAGGCTGTTGCCTCAGCCTCGTCATACCCAGCTCAATTTCCGGGCCTAAATCTGCCCGAGTGTCAAGACGACATTTCCATCCAGTGCCATCCATTGATTTAGTAAAGGGTTTTCAGGAAGAAAATACGTAAATTACAATAGGAATTGTCAATATTCAAACATAAAACATCTTTGTATTCATTCTTTCGGAATCCTCTTTGCTGGAATCTTCGTGTTTACTGTCCCATGACTTGTGTTATGGACATGAAGATTTTCCTTGGAGCTATAGTCAATTTAATTTACATCTATTCTTAGATTCCATCAAACGTAAGACGCATTCTGATTGAAGAAATTTAAAATTTTTAAAAAATCCTTTTTTAAAATCGAGAAAATACTGGAATAAATTTTGTAACAGATCACAATGAGAAACTCTTTCCAGCATTTGAACCAGTCAACAAGTCTTAAAATCCAATTTTGTATCAATGCATTCACATGTGTTGTAACATGAGAATATAGTTAAAGTTACATATGTACTTAACTTTTACTTAAATAATACAAAAACAAAAAAAGTTAAGTTGCTTCTCCTTGAAAAATACAGCGCTGCATATTTAATCACTCAGTTTATCCTAGAATAATTTACTTATTTCCAGAACGATACTAACAGTTACGATTGCAGGTTTAAGATGCCAATACTAATTAAGAATTATCCATTTTGGACTAATGTCGTTTTGTTTTAGACATCCCTAAATTATTTCTTACGTAATCATAATCTCGAATGCACACTTACACTTTAAAAGGGCATTTGTTATTTTCTAACATAGAATTTTCAGCTTTGGTATTTAGCCTCATAATGGCATTTTACTAATCAGTGAACAGCTGCAAATAATTGTTCCGCATCTTAACCTATCTCTCTAGAATTCTTAAAGACTCAGAAAATTTATTTTGTGTGCGATCTCGATTCGGCTTACTTTAAAAGACTATCATGACAGAAGCCATCTTGTGTCGTCTCCATGACAACATCTCGACCTTTGTCAACATCCGGACCAGACACTCAAACTCTGGATCGTAGTTCTGCTGTTGTAGGCTATAATTTTTTTTAATATTTCGGTTCTTGTGAGAGATTTTTTTATTGCACAAACCAGGCACGTCCCATTTCGATAAGTATGAATTTAAAATATGCTTTATAAAAGTTCTAAATATTCCATACAATTCAGTAAAAGTGTGCTACTCTGATGTATTGATTTCTTCTGCATAAACAGAAACATCATAATCACGATTACCAACCCTTGACAGTGATCATCTCTACTGGAGACAGATTCCTGTCGAAGCAATCCTCCGAGAACTATTAGAGCAAAACAACGTTAGAAACACTTTAGAGGAAATCGTATTCTTTGCCATGTATTTTACATTATCTTCTAGACAGACCTGTAAGAACTTCAGGACTGAAATCGTAACTTAGTAAGACATAAAGATTTATGTCTTCTGGGTTGTTGCGCTGTGTAGTGATGAATTCATCGCCCTGATGACGGAGGCAGTATGACCTCCGAAACGTTGGCAAACATCAACCAGACTACACAACAATGCCGAGTAAACAAATTGGCTACAAATTGGTTGGTTATAATAGAACACAACAATGCCGAGTCAACAAACGTTTGTTTGATGACATCATTTTTTGGATACAAATTGGTTGACGACGACGGGGAATCATGAATTTTAGTATTGAACTAGGAAACTATGTAGAACCAAAGGATTTTCTTGAGTTTCAAAACGCCCTCAACCGACCCCTACCATGTGATACCTTTCCCATAATTTCCATCAACATGTCTGCATATATCGCATGCCCTCTCTACAATATATGGAACTTCACATGAAATTTGACCGTAAAGAACAAACAGCAGTACCAAATATTCTTTCTAAGAATGGTATTACCTTGTTTCTTTATCGTGATATTGCCAAAAACTATCTTGCAGTAAAATAGCAGCTAAACTAACCCATGTAAAATCGATCTACTGAAAGTGCAAACAGCTGAGCTGAGACAAAATCGATATTTCTGGCAGATAGGGTCTAAACAGGCGTCGGAAACTTTCTTTGTTCATGCATTTCTTTGTTCTTCAATACTCTGCATATTTTAATATTCCAATATAACCACGGTTAATAATGATTACATCCTTTTGTGAGACGGGTGTTTGGAAAGAGAATTTTACATCACAATTGTGCATGCAAAATAAACATTCATGTTCAGAGTCATAATGGCTCATCTCACTTACATATTAAAATGAGTAGTAAAATCTATGTGTTATAGTAAGAAACAAATGTAACACTTACGGATGGCAACTGGAACATTGAACCTTTCTGGAAGAATGGACTCTATAACGTCTGACGTTGCCAAATATCAGAAATTTTATTGAACACACCATGAAGTCTTGTATCACGATGAGAAGAATCTTCCAAGAAGTGTTCAACTTCACCCTTCATCATTGCGGACACAGAAAAAATTATGGATGATAGAAACGCGACCGAAAAACCTTAGTTATACACAAAAGTGTTTTTATAACTATGATGTTTGGAGCCTTACAAAGACTTCTGTTAAATCAACATTTGCAATTTTCTTCCCAACGCTTCAACCGGCTTGTCCACCAACAATTTCCAGAACTTCCACCTTTCACCTGAAGACTTCCCTTCACGACTGTACTACCGCCAGGCAATCGTTGTCTATCAGCTGATCCGTATACGTGACGCGACATGCCATTGGTTACGTTGTTCACCAATTGAGTAACTTCTTTCCAGGGACAAAGCTTATACTGCGCTTAGCAACAACAAAATTAGTTGCTACAGTTCCCTTATTGAGTGAAGACTGCTGCTGAAATGGAACGTCCAGAATTTTATTGTATTGTTGCTTTTGGTAGGAGATGAAGTTATAATATACTCAACATCTTGAAATTTTTAAAAAAGGAAATTCTTTATAACATAGGTTCACGAACCAATTACAGTTCTAGATGGTGTCATAATCCATACAAAACTAAACTTTTACCGCTGTGAATATCATAAGTCAATATTCAATATAATAATGCTGCTGAAATGGATCGTTCAGAATTTTATTGTACTAGAGCAAAGCGCTCCTTTCGGAGCTCCTTTCCTCTATCAGTTTCTGTTCGGAGCTCCTCATCGGTTTACTCGGCATTGTTGTTACCTAGGAAACGTCAGCTGTTTACTCGGCATACAATGAAAGGAAGGGCGTTAAAACACTTGTGTGTTGGTATACCAACACAACAATGCCGAGTAATGTTTGGCTACAAATTGTTTGAAGACGACGGGGAATCAGAAATTTTTATAGTAGAGAATAGAAGAATAGACCAACGCGCTCCTTTCGGAGCGCTTTCTCTACAGTCCTTGTTCTTTCTCGATAATTTCGCGTTTTTCGTCTATCGGTTTCTGTTGATATTTAATACTCCGTTTATCAGCGTGTTGTCTTATTTTTTAAAGACGTATTGTTCTGTGAAAATGCTAAGAGTAATAACGAAAGGGGATTGTTGACGTCAATATACCAATACAACGGAGAGTAAACAAATGACGTAACATTTTTTATTCCATGATTTGAAATAGTAAAAATGTGTCACTTTTATATTTGTTGTAAAATTTTCTAGATTTCATAATGTGATTATCGTCGAAGATAAGCCATTCATCGTTATAACGTCGCCATGCTTTAAAATGTCCGTCGTTTCTAGTACCGTTAATGTCCACAAATTCGACCGCACTTTGCAATTTCCAATATTTTCCATACATTAATTGGTTGTCTTGTCTCATTCTCATTATTTCAAACGTGCGTAGTCCATTTCGAGTCAACTATTTATTTCCAAAATCATGTACTTTTGACGGTCACCAACAACAATTTCTTTCGTTCCACATACGTAGTGTTGTTAACATTCCGTACAAATCTGTTTGTGTTTGATGGTCCAATAAGTCTGAAGTTTGTCGCGTTCGTTTGTGGTAAGTTCATTATCAATATTTGGTTTCTATAACGTTCTTGTTTTTGGAAGTGGAATGGGAAGAAAATTGCTGCGAACCTCAGGTAGAAAGATTAGTCCGGGTGTACCGCAAAACAGATGTTTTAGGCTTACGAGCCTTTCTTTGGGAGAAGTTTAAATTATGGGCTGGAAATGGTGGTAGTATAGAGGAGATATGGAAAAGTTATAAGGATATAGTCTTCGAGGGTATCGATCGTTTCGTACCTCAAACAATCCTGAGTAAAAATCCGGATCCGGAATACTATACCAAGGAAGTGAAACGGCTAAAGGTAAAGGTGAGGAGGGTGTATAATAAGAGAAAATCTGGAGGGCAGTACCAAGCGGAGCTGAAACGGTTATCCAAGGAGTTACTGATAGAGAAAAAGAGGGCTCAGGGGACATTCTTAACTTCGGTCTTGCAAAGCGAAGGTAGAAGCTGGACAGAATTTTACAAATATGTTAAAAGACGTAAAGGTAATAGAGAAACTATTCCTGCAATCAAGGGCGTTAAAGGAAGCCTCATCACAGATCAAATAGAAAAGGCCAACTCCCTAAACGCTTATTATGCGTCGGTATTCAGTTGCGAACGGATAAATCCGCTAAATAATCAGCTAATGCAATCAACAGATTCAGATAAAACGTTTACCATTATCCAAAGCCGCATACGCCTTCAGGGCGTGGTGTCGAGGCGCGTATTTTCTTCACAATTTTACCTTTGACACAGAGCACGTTTAAGTTTGCTGCGTGTTATTGAATTCGGCTCCCAGAAAGGCTATGAATCTTCTGAATTTTGCAAAATATTAGGTCCGGTCCGTCCGCGTGTTTAGGAGCTGAGACTTTCTGAGTCGTGGATTCAAACGTGGACCCGGAAGCCGATAACTCAGACTGATCGCTCGTGTCTTTAGATTTTGCTTTGCAACGTTTTTCCAAATTCGATTTAATGAAAGAATAGAATATTTATTTTCAGTTTTGTACGACGTTATATGCATAAATATAATTTTTTTTTTACAAAATATTTCTGTTTTGTTGCAATGATTTAATTCCGAATGAATTTTCTTCCTTGTGTGTTCCACTCTTTTTTGGAGACCATTTCGACTGGTTTTGGTAACGTAAAGTATTTGTAGAAAAAGTTTAAATATTTAAGTTACAATATAATAATGTAGTAACTAATATTGCTTCCTTTTTTGTGCATGTGTACATTTGACGGAGTAGGATTTCAGGCGTGTCACGAAATCAAAACGGATTTTTCTACATCCTTAATCGGTCTTCGGAGTTCCCACAGTGCTCTGAAACAGACCATACCGAAAACTTCCAAACGACAAGCTGATATGAAGACCGTGTTTAACAGAGGGAAACAGTGACAAGGCCGGTAATTTCGTATTCCTTATTTTATGAAATCCGCTAAATAACCAGCTAATCCAATCAACAGATTCAGATAAAACGTTTACCATTAGTATCAATATCATAAGGAAACGGATAGCAGCAATCGGGAAAAATAAATCCGTCGGACCAGATGGCATCCCCGGGGAAATTTTAAAGTTAGGTGGGGAAGCAATGATTCCATACCTTGCGCGTCTGCTGGAGGTAACGATGAACAACAATTCTATCCCAGGGGACTGGAAGAAGGCTATAGTGGTCCCTATTTATAAAGGGGGAGATCGATCGGTAGTTGGGAACTATAGACCGGTCAGTTTAACCTCGGTGGTTTGCAAGCAAATGGAGCACGTTATAGCAGGGTATCTAAGGCAAGTCTGGGAAAGGAGTGAGTGGTTATATGAGGGTCAACATGGGTTTAGACCAGGGTACTCATGCGAAAGTCAAGTAGTCACGGTTTGTCAAGATGTTGCTGATTCATTGGACGAGGGAATCAGGACTGATGCGGTTATAATAGATTTCTCAAAGGCATTCGATTTAGTCCCACACGATAGGCTGATTACAAAAATTGCTGCAACCGGTGTGGACTTGAGGGTAGTGTTATGGGTAAAGGAATTTCTCTTAGGACGTTCGCAAAGAGTAAGAGGGGACGGACAGCTATCTCATGAAGTCAGGGTAACGTCAGGAGTGCCGCAAGGGAGCGTATTAGGTTCCTTGCTATTCCTAGCTTATGTTAATGATATTTGGAAAAACATTGATTCAAATATACGGCTTTTCGCTGATGATTTATTAATATACAGGAAAATAATGGATAGTAGTGACATTGATAAGTTACAGACAGATTTGAATAGATTATGGGAATGGGCGGTAGAACATGAAATGAAGATAAATCCAGGTAAAAGTAAAGCAGTCAGCTTCAATAGAGCTAGGGTGAAGGACAGTTAGCCTCTGAACGGCGACGTAAATAACTAAAACATCAGACCTATTTATGAAATAAAGAAAAGCGAAGGAAGACTTACATTGATAAGCGAGACCATATTAACAACACGCAGAAAAACTTATTAAACAAGAACAGAAGAACAAAAAGAAACACGCTGAAAAACGAAGTATTAAATATCAACAAAAACAGATAGATGAAAAACGCGAAATTATCGAGAAAGAACGACAAAGACTCTAGAGAATGTACTCCGACAGGAGTGCGTTGCTCTAGTTTTCATAAATTCCGCATGTATCTGGTTACAGAGCGTTCTTTAACGATGCACTCTACATGCAGCGCGCGCTGTAAACTTTAGACATTCATTGCACACAGCCTTTGCGCAGCAAACAGCAGCATGACCGCGATGCGACGTGGTAACGAGAGCAGCAGAAACAAATACGACGCGTAAATAACATATAAGCCTTCTCTTATAATTATATTATTCGGGTAGAAGCTCACGCAAATTCAAGACACAGGGTGCAGAACCATGTAGCCATGGTGAGGGTTATCATGCAATCCTGAATTGAAGAGCACTGGACCAGACCTCGCGAGAGTCTAGAATGGACACTTACGAAATTTTCTTGCTAGAGAGTTTGTGGCAAACTGAATTTGAAGGAAGGCATCTGGGAGGCACTGCTCTGCTTCAATGTGCACTGTTCGCAAGAACAGATGGCTGTATACATTTCAATACTGACGACGGAGGTAGCACATTACTCTGAAACATTTACCGTGTGAAAGCCTCAAACCTGAACAAATTTCTGCATATCATCCAATGACCGTGTCCTCCACGTGACAGACTGCAGTAATTCGTCCCCCAGACCAACATAAAGCTTCTGAATCGATGTAAAAAGATAGGACTATGGAGAGGGGTGGGGAGGGTAATGCGGATTTATTCAGCATTTGCGAAGTTCCTTCGCCTATTCAATTTTTAGAGTTTCAAAGTAATTCCGAAACTTTCGAGAGACAAGCGGAGGGAAACGTAATAGACAGACTCTCTAAATTACTTTTGTATAACAGAAACGGCAGTCAGAAATCTGCATTTCATTATCGATAATAACTTCTGCATCTTCTGGTGCATTACTGTAGACTACTTCCAGGAACACTTCACTGCCACTCCAACTCACAATCTATGGCTAACAGGACTAACTGTATAACAAATTTCTTAAAAACGGGCAGAACCCCTTCTTATGTTTAGTTACAATCCCGGATAAAGTCGTAAAATGAGTCGCCATATCCCATAAGTGAAATGTTTAATTGGGGATTACGTTCCTGTACGACAGAAAAATGTCCAAAAGAATTAGAAATCGACAATTTTATTGCCTGAAACGAAACATACAAACGGTGGAATTAACCATAAAATTCTTATAAAATACAGCAAAATCTTTCACAAGATGCACGCCAAGGAACAGAATAAGACGAACTGACACATATACCGGGTGATATTGCTTATTTTGTTTTCGTTAGCAAGTGGTCTATTTTGTTCAGAATACTTAAATAGAGTTCGCGTTAATTTGACGGGCCAAAGGAGTGTAATTGCTTCATTACACAAATTCATACGAGCAAAATTTCGTAATTGTATCTTCGTAAAGGGAGGACTGACTGTATTTCGTAACTTTGAACAAAATTCGGCATCTCTCTAAAGTTTATCACTTTTTTCCATTTTCCGCGCAAATACGCCTCCAAAAATCGATGTTTTCAGTGTACGGTGCAGTAAAAAAGCTGCAAAAATAGAGATAAATACATAATTCGTTATTAATTTTTCTACTTTTTCGCAAAGTACACTATTTTCGGATATCTAAGTAACTATCAGAATGGCCAGGCTAAGGACAGGGCAGTCGGGGTTACAATTCCGGTAGAGCTGTGGGTTCTTCTCAGTGACATGTCCAGAACGCTTCTGTAATTCACACAGCCTACTGCCAATGGAGCTTAACTGCAAGCACACTACATGCCTTAATATGCTATCGTCTGTTTGGAAGCGTACTCTTTGTGCTTTGACGCCAACCAAAAAGCTAACTGAGGGCGGAGTCCTGCGCAAGCGCAAGCATCGTCCCTACCTAGGTGACACCATACCTGCGCACAAGGCGTATTGCTGGAAATGGTACACGGTCTTAACTAGAAAACGGAAATTATGCTAACGCTAACGGGGTTTCGTCGTGGCGAGAGCCTCGACCATTAGAACTGGGATCCGTTGCTGCTGATGGGAGGTTATCCCGTCAGGCAAGTGTGCTTTGTCGCGTGATGGGCTACCTTTCTTATTTGGACAAACAGCTGTGCTGCAGTCTTGTCTCCGAGGCACTACAATTCTCTCCCTCGGTTCCACGCATAGCGCATGCGCTTTAATGTCACGTGACTGAGTAAAGGATCACAATGGAGTAAGGTACTGACAACCTGCAATAAAAAGTTTCAGGTGAATTACGCTAACTCGTGCGTTACATGCCACTTTTAGTGTCCGATGCTTCACCCCGGTTCCCTCAGTCACGGTAACCACTCTCAGGGTTTAATCCATGTTTGTCTACACAGCGTATCAGCCCAAGGCAGAACACAGGCAAATGAGGGATTGTGGCAATGAATACGGTGATTAACAAACGTGCTCCGGGCGGTATTCGACCACGCGATCTCAGTGTAAGGCAGCGGCCAATGCGATCGGCTTAGTCTACATATTAATATACCTTCTAAAATTATCCAGTTTGTGCATTCAAAATAAAATGAATCACGTTCTAAATCCTACAATACACTTGAACAAAACCGGAAAGCAAATAGTTTAACCATGCATTTTTACAGAGCATTAGAATCTTCCAAGCGTGACAAACACCCGAATCTCTGGAATGACGTCCACGTCGTTGTGAACATGGGGCTGATAGCATCAGTTAAAAGTAAGTTGAAAATATGTTGCACAAGTTCCATAATCTCTTAGCGTCCTCTGGACGAAGCCATTATGCCATCAGCTAAATGTGTGTTGTTTAATTGAACGACAGTCTTACGTCTTATTTACTTTGAAGAACCAACTAACAATTTTCGTCAAGTTCGGTTAAGAGCCTTAAATTCTGAGGTCAATGCCTCTGAAGTTCTCATCTTATTGTGGCTGTTGTGATAAATGAAAGCAAGGCCATAAATTCGAGTATGCACTGGACCCCAAGATCTGTTGATAGGTTTCTTCTATCTCTGCTGCTTGAGTTTTATAAAACAGCTACACATTTACCGCGAAATGTCGCCAATAATTTAAACCCCCTTTAAATTGTTAAGAAGAAACTTTTTCAAAGTGGTCGTTAAATTTGTTCCTCGTCTGTAAGAATGCCTTCTTACAGTGTTTTGAATGTCTGAGCCAATTATAGACAAAACCTGTACAAGTGAAGTATGTATGCGTATATTTAACGACTATAAATCTTAATTATACTGCCCCAACCAACTCACATATATATAAGGTTGTTTTGTAGTGGTCTGTACTCCCGCTTCTTATAGTAAAGTCCCCAAGTTCGAATCTCAGTCAGGAATCGGCTAATGCGAATGTAGTTTATCACGACGTCCCTTGGTGTTTAAGGAAAATTTTGAGAGCGCGTCATGAAAGAGGCCTTCATCACCTGGTTCCATGTCTTTGACAGAGGCTGCTGTCACAGGAACATGCGAATAAAATAAGATCAGTGCAGATAACACTCAGCTCTTTCTAAATCCTGACCGACATTTCAGAGGTGCGCACTGCCTACATCATCAGGGCGCCTTAATGATGGAGACAGTAAGCATCTCTGGAACGTCGGACAACTTCTACGAGTCAAAATGTCGCAGTACCCCATTTTTACACTCCCCGCCGTAATAACCTTAAATATCAAAAAGGCAACATATAAGGGCTGAAGATGGAGCCGGTGTGTTCGTCCGAAACGTTGCGTCTACATACACGACCACACGGCGTTTCTACGCAGAAGACCAGCCGTGAGAAAATTTCCCGTCCGTTAACATCTTCCTGTAAATGTTGGTTCCGTTCACCAGTCAGACAAAAAAATAGTCCGGACATTTTATCCACAGCATAAATTCGTATATCCTCGCAATTTACTGCGGAGAGAACGAGGGGGAATATTAACATAAAATGCAAATGATTTTTTAGTTCTTCGGCCTTCGTTTTGCACTCGTCAAAGAAAAGCAGGTAAGTGGGCTCACTGAGTCTTGTTCGTATTCCTCCTTAAATACCCAACGAGAAAATAAGAAAAACAGAAATAAAAGGAGCAGAGAAACAAGAAAAGTGTCAGATCTCGTGAGTTGATACACTAGTGCCTCACATCCGTTGTATGTGACTAAAAATACTCCCTACTTCCCATCTTGAGAATGTGAAATGTGCGTGCGGGAGGGTACTGACGCCGTCTGCTAGCTGTAGTGGGGCACGTAGGAGAACAGCTTTCTCTGTACTACTAAACACAAAAACATCAGTGCAGATTGAATTACTTACAGCTGCTGATGAACATTTTACAAAGCTTCTATTCCACTTAATTCCCCATCATATTCTTCTGCAACTTCTTCCTCACTACTGCTACAACTGTTGGTATCACTGTCGTCTTGTAAATTAACTATAATTTCTTCCGAAACGTCGTCAATAACAGGTTCCAACCGCAAGTAATTCTGTCCGCACTGACGGGATTTGTTGCACCTCGAGCTCCATTCTTCCTTTGTGATGATACTAAACTTTTCCTCAGCTAGTTTCATAGCATAATCTAGACGGAAACTGACATTCTTTGACCAATCCCCATATCAGTTCTATTGGATTAAGATCTGGGTGACATGGCGGCAAGCGAAGGACAGAGTGGCCATGTTCAGCCAATAGAGCGTCAATTTTGAATGTTTTTAATTGTGGCTTACGCAGTTTAATTAGAGAATACAATTCGGGCTTACACATTCCGTCACTGAAAGGAATGCTGCGATCTGAAAGCCAGTCGATCATAGCACTTTTTCGGGATGAAGAAGTTGGAGCCGGATTAAGTTGTGCGTTATGGTAAGCTGCATTGTCCACTACTAATACCGAATTTGGTGGAAGGTTTTTCTTAATTACTGCCAACAACGATTTTAAAGTAGGACGCCCGCCTTGTGTAGTGTGAAATTCGTTAATCGTTCTTCGAATTACACACTTGTCAAAATCATCTACATCAGTTTCAATTTTCCTCCTTGGTCGTTTTTTGTGAGGCGTGCTGAATTCTTTTCCCACTCGTTTATTATGTTCGTACTCTTTTAGAATGCGTTTCAGAGTACTTCTGGACACACCAGTAGCTTCAGAAACACGATTTTGTATTTGATTAACGTTAATCACTTTTCCACTGTCAGCTTCTTTCTTCATAAACTGTAAACACTTATCACCATTTCTCTACTTTGGCTGTGTATTACTTTACGTCCCCCTATTTTCTTTACACCTCTGCCCACGCTTTGCATTCTGTTCGTGCTGAGTAGAAACAACAGCGATGAATATGGCAGGCCTATTATAAATGGGTTAATGTTTTTGAAATGGAATTTACCACACGAAGTGAACTCGGTCGAGTCTGCCTTGTAACTGAGCTCCGACTTCACTGCACCCACTGTTCGAGCTGCACATCTCAAGGCCATAGCTCTTGTCCCACAGAGCGGCCTACACAGTCCTTCAAGAGAACCAAAGACACCACTCACATGCACAAAGGAGAACTTCATAATTTGTACACTTCGTGCAAGAAAGAATAGTGTTACAAGATCGGAATAGTGTGCTCTTTGGAATACAACAAAATTCCAGAGGTGTTCTTCACGGACGGTGTTGTTAGCAAGTTGAAACAGGAATTCGATACAAATTTGATATAACCCATTCAAGCAATAACAAAGACTACAAGAACACAAACAAAACTGAATAAAACATTAGCAAACTATGGAACAATGCCAACTTAAATAAGCCCGGCAGTAAATTACCTTCGCTTCTCAAATATAGATACACAAATGAAAATTTGGTTAAAGGGAGCCTGAGTGGAAAAGTAGAATCCGAACCCTGATCAGACCCGGTCAAGTTTTCGCCTGAATTATTTTACCTATTATTTCATTACTGTGATACATTTACAGAAATAAGTATCAGTTTGTAAGACTTGAGGTTCTCACAGCGGTGAGTATTTTATTATTATTTATTATTGACTGCAAATGGGTTTATACCCGGTGGCAGTGTCCTACAATAACATACAAAACAATGAGACAGAACAGAACAATGAGATACATCAACACAATGAGACAGAACAAAACAATAAACAAAAGGACACAACAAAAACAATAAGACACAATAAACAATGAGATACAACAACACAGAGACAGAACAAAACAATAAAAAAGGACACAACAAAAACAATATGACACACAAACAATGGGATACATCAACACAATGAGACACAACAAAACAATAAACAAAGGACACAACAAAAACAATAAGACAATAAACAATGAGATACATCAACACAAAGACAGAACAAAACAATAAACAAAAGGACACAACAAAAACAATACGACACACAAACAATGGGATACATCAACACAATCAGACACAACAAAACAATAAACAAAGGACACAACAAAAACAATAAGACAATAAACAATGAGATACATCAACACAGAGACAGAACAAAACAATAAAAAAGGACACAACAAAAACAACACATCCCACTCAAAATCAACCAACTCATAAATTACAAAACCATCCAACCTCAAGTACTTAACTTAAAAAAAAAGAACTTAATACCACCTAGACATAAGACAACAACTGTAATGTATTACAAACGTCATGAACTGATGCACTCACACAACAATACAATGAGACACAACAATACAACATACCACACTCAAAATAAAACATCTGACACAATAAAAAAACACACATCCACTAATTAATCACAATACTTAAGAGTGGAATATAAAGTCCGCTCTCAGTACATGAAAATTTTATCCCAAAGAACTACAGCCCTTCATCACTTGGAGACTAAGACACTTCACTTCACTTATCACCATTTATTCCCAACTTAATAACCCTTAGCTTGTAACTACTTTTCTGACCCTCTTTCTAAAGGTGCCTAATTTACAGGGGAAAGACTCTAGCACGCCTGGAGGTAATTGGTTCCAGCTTCTTATGGTCCTATTTACAAAGGAATATTTGCCTACATCCGTTCTTTGTTTCCTAGTCCTAATTTTCCGAGTATGATCGTCCCTGCCCAGGTAGCATGGCTTTAATAATCTATCCTCTATCATTTTCCAAGCCCGGCCCCCCGTGTATGCTTTGAAAAGGGCGCACATTCGGGCTATCAATCTACGCTGTGCCAATGTTTCCCAACCAGATTCGTTCGTGAAATTAGCAAATTTAGCCGCTCTCTTCTGCACCCGATTTAGTGCTCTTACCTGTCCTTCCCTGTAAGGGTCCCAACACACAGCTCCATATTCAAGTATCGGTCTCACTAGCGACGTATAAGCTAAACGTTTCGTATTGTTATTTCCCTTTTTTAGTATACGCATTACGAAATGGAGAGCCTTCCATGCTTTAATTAGTGTATAATTCACATGATCTGCCCAGCTCAGATCACTGCGAATAAGTATTCCTAAGTACTTAAAGCTATTTGCCTCTGGAATTAATTGATGACATCCGTCTTCTGGGTTATTGCGCTGTGTAGTCTGGTCGATGTTAACCAACGTTTCAGAGGTCATACTGCCTCCGTCATCAGGGCGATGACCCAGAAGACGGATATCTTCAAGTATCAGTTTATTACCACTGACGGAGTAATAATTAGCCTTAATCCTTACTCTCTGCCGCCTGCTGTGCAGTTGTTAATCATATGATTTGAAGGATCGTCAACACAACACATGGATACAAAATGAATTATCCAAAGCCCAGGATCCGTGTACAGCAATGGTAGAATTATTCACGGTAGTTATACACAGAAACCAACGTTATAATATTTTAATTGCTAACCGTAGTCTCGTATGTAGTAGATTTTGACTCCGTGTTTGTTATCTCGACATTTCAATAGGATTTAATTTAATGAACATAGATTAGTTACATAGTCTTGAAGAAGTTTGCCGACGTCTTAGAGGCCGTCCCAGAGATGAACTGCGGCTTCCCAGGCCCGAGCCAGTCCGCAAGATTCCCCACAGAAGGCGATAGGTAAGGAAATTAAGGTTCTTCCTATACCTAGTCCTAGTGACGGACCGACTTTAATTTCGACTTGTGAGTTCTCTGTGAAATGCGAGTCATTGGAAAACATAGCAAGACAGACGAGGGACAGAGACAGTTGGTATAGGGCGCAATTATTCTCTGGTACGTTAAACAACGACTGTTTCCGTTTCTGTACTCCTGCAAGTGACTCTCTCTTTCTCAGACATATTACCCACTAACCACAAACCATTATTCTACGCCCTGCACCAAGTACAGCAGAAGAGTAATTATAGGCTCTGACTATGCAGATTTCCGGCATTAGTCCACATTGCAACAAGGCGACTTGTAACTGAGAAAAAACATGCTTAACGAATAATCGAATCTTACAGAGTATGGCTTATGTTTGTATAATTATATGTATATCTTACAAAAAAATCTTCATGCATTTTTTATTTCATGCATGCCAGCTCGAATTACTTGTTTTAATTTTTCGAACAACAGAAAGCATAAAGTACAAACAACAAAGTTTATTTCTACGTAATCATATCCATTATATGATAATTCTATTCATAGTTTAACAGCGAACAGTGAAAGAATTTAGAATAACTAATTAAAATGTCATAAACTTTTCATCATCGTATACTACATGATGATGTTCAGATATTAGACAAACATGTTGTGGCTACAATAAAGCTATAATTAATACGCATTAAATTTGTTGTGTGGACGGAACCAATACTTAATATACGAGTATCTTACATTTTAATTAAATGCACATTTAGCGGTGTAAGAACATATATATAATTTAATGCTGAAAATGAAGTTCTAGAATTTATTGACGAAAATTTTTGAAATAATTACTTTACATTATTGTTTGAATGAATTTTATGCCTATAATGTGTAAGTCCTACTCAAAACCCATAGCTAAAATCACCGTCCATTCGGTATAAACTAATAATTATGGGCTACCCGCACAACATATTCCAGCTAGATACACCTAACCAATGGTTAGACCAGGGGTGGCCAACCCAAATGATCTTTCGGGCCACTTAGGAAATGCATCATAACTCCGCGGGCCACATATAAAATTATATATCCCCATATTAGATTTAGATACACTATAGACATTTTTTTGGAGTGAAAAATTGAAACATAATGAGTTATTATTATTGTGTTTACTATTATTCTTACATGTAAACATAGATAATATAATAATAATGATACTAAGCGTACATTGTAAAGAAATATATAGCACTAAAAATTAAATATAAAAAATATATAAATATGAATGAAATAAAAATAATGAAATCATTAAAAAATATTTATTTTACTAGTGCGATATTTGTTTCTCCACTCTTTCACTTAGCTTTTGCAAATCGATCTCAATTTGGGTATTTGCACATCGTAATTGGTGTTGCAGGTTAGCGTCCATTATGTTTGAGCGTGTTTTGTGTTTGGTCAATTTCATTTTCGAAAAAAACGATTCGCAGGTGTAAGTTGAACCAAAAGCGCTAACAACTTTTTGTGCCAGATTGGAAAATTTCTCTTTTGTGACGTAAGTGTTATAAAAATCTATTTTTGATTCTGATGTTTCAAAAATGTGTTTTAATTCAATATTGCACTGTAAGTCAACCAGTTCCATTTGGAGATATTCTGGGGCCGACTCGATTTTAACATGAAAGGGAGATGAATATATTTCAAAAATTTTGTTGTATTTGTCTAACTCTAAATTACTGAATCGGCTTTCAAAAGCAGCTGTAAGTTTTCTTATTTCTTTCTAGACCATAGTCGGCGTTAGAACATTCTAGTGGGATTCTGGTAATCCTGTAATTGGAGAAACGTAATTAGTGGGAATCAATTTGTGTGTCTCTAATCCTTTCTAAACCAACTGACGTTATTACACGTATATACAATTAATAAATATATTTTATAAAGTTAATTA
Organism: Zootermopsis nevadensis; assembly: GCF_000696155.1. Next base: position 27,670 of record NW_019061393.1, read on the forward strand.
TAAATCGAGGAAGGTCATCGGGCGCTAATTATGGTAGCAGAAAAATAATTTAAACAGCTGTAGATAAAAGCTAAGACTGGGCGTATCAATTACGGCATGAACTGTAACTTTGGCTGTCCTGTGGATTCGCGAAACTAAACGTAAAGACGCGATTGTGTTTTTGAAGGATACTTCATGAGAAACGTTACAATATGAAGTACACTGTACGTAATTTCACACAGAATAAGCTGATTATGTTTATCAGTCCGCCTTCTGACTCATTTGTTTTATTATACAAGAATTAACGCTTTAACAAATCTTTGACAATGATCGAGCAAGGTGTACCATACAAGGTGCGTCCAGACTTATTCGTGTTTGATCTCGTGGTTGCTGCAAAGAATCCGTACCCCCCCCCCCCCAAAAAAAAAAAAACA
>NW_019061394.1:5974-20588 GCF_000696155.1 Zootermopsis nevadensis
GTTATTGGGCCGAGTAGTCTGGTAGAACTTTGTCGACGTTTAAGCAGTGCTTACTGCTTCCATCACCACTGTTTTCTGGGTTATTTGGCCGTGTAGTCTTGCAGAAGTTTACCGACGTTTCGGAAGTCCTTACTGCCTCCATTATCAGTGTCTTCTGGGTTATTGGGACGTGTAGTCTGGTAGAACTTTGTCGATGTTTCAGCGGTCCTTACTTCCTGCATCATCACTTTTTTCTGGGTTACTGGGCAGTGTATTCTAGTAGAACTTTGTCGACGTTACAGCAGTCCTTATTGCATCCATTATCACTGTATTCAGGGTTATTGGGCCATGTAGTCTGGTAGAACTTTGTCGACGTTACAGCGGCCCTTATTGCCTCCATTATCACTGTATTCTGGGATATTGGGCCGTGTAGTCTGGTAGAATTTTGTCGACGTTTTAGCGGTCCTTACTGCCTCCATCATCACTGTCTTCTGGGAAAATGAGCCGTGCAGTCTGGTAGAAATTTGTCGACGTTTCCAAGGTCTTTACGTCTTCTATTATCACTGTCCTCTGGGTTGTTTGACCGTGTAGTCTGGTAGATTTTTGTCTTATCACTGTATTCTTTATTATTAGGCCGTGTATTCTGGTAGAACTTTGTCGACGTTTAAGCGGTGCTTACTCCTTTATTCACCACTGATTTCTAGGTTATTAGGCCGTGCAGTCTGGTGGAATTTTGCCGACGTTTCGGAGAACCTTACTGCCTCCATTATCACTGTCTTCTGGGTTATTGGACCGTGTAGACTGGTAGAACTTAGTCGACGTTTCGGTGGTCTTTTCTTCCTCCATCATCAGTGTCTTCTGGGTTATTGGACCGTGTAGACTGGTAGAACTTAGTCGACGTTTCGGTGGTCTTTTCTTCCTCCATCATCAGTGTCTTCTGGGTTATTGGACCGTGTAGACTGGTAGAACTTAGTCGACGTTTCGGTGGTCTTTTCTTCCTCCATCATCAGTGTCTTCTGGGTTATTGGACCGTGTAGACTGGTAGAACTTAGTCGACGTTTCGGTGGTCTTTTCTTCCTCCATCATCAGTGTCTTCTGGGTTATTGGACCGTGTAGACTGGTAGAACTTAGTCGACGTTTCGGTGGTCTTTTCTTCCTCCATCATCAGTGTCTTCTGGGTTATTGGACCGTGTAGACTGGTAGAACTTAGTCGACGTTTCGGTGGTCTTTTCTTCCTCCATCATCAGTGTCTTCTGGGTTATTGGACCGTGTAGACTGGTAGAACTTAGTCAGTGTGGTGGAATTTTGCCGACGTTTCGGAGGTCCTTACTGCCTCCATCATCACTGTCTTCTACCTCTGGGTTGTTGGACCGTGTAGTCTGGTAGATTTTTGTCGACGTTTGGGATGTCCTTACTTCCTCCATTAACAATGCCTTCTGTGTTATTGGGCTCTGTATTATAGTTCAACTTTGTCGACGGTTCGGAGTTTTTTACTTCCTGCATCATCACTGTGTTCTGGTTTGTTGTGCCGTGTAGTATGGTAGAAGTTTGCCGACGTTTCGGAGGTCCTTACTGCCTCCATTACCACAGACTTCTGGATTATTTTACCTTGTAGTCTGGTAGAACTTTGTCGACGTATCACCGGTCTTACTGCCTCCATTATCACTGTAATCTCTGTAATTGATCCGTGTAGTCTGGTAGAAGTTTGTCGACGTTTCGGATGTCCTTACTTCCTCCATCATCACTGTCTTCTGTTTTATTGGGCTGAGTGGTATGGTAGAAATTTGTCGACGTTTCGGAGGTCCTTACTGCCTCCATCATCACCGTCTTCTGGGTTATTGGACCGTGTAGACTGGTAGAACTTAGTCGACGTTTCGGTGGTCTTTTCTTCCTCCATCATCAGTGTCTTCTGGGTTATTGGACCGTGTAGACTGGTAGAACTTAGTCAGTGTGGTGGAATTTTGCCGACGTTTCGGAGGTCCTTACTGCCTCCATTACCACAGACTTCTGGATTATTTTACCTTGTAGTCTGGTAGAACTTTGTCGACGTTTAAGCGGTGCTTACTGCTTCCATCACCACTCTTTTCTGGGTTATTAGGCCGTGTAGTCTGGTAGAAGTTTGCCGACGTTTCGGAAGTCCTAACTGCCTCCATTATCACTGTATTCTGGGTTATCCGGCCGTGTAGTCTGGTTGAACTTTGTCGACGTTTTAGCGGTTCTTACTACCTCCATCATCACTGTCTTCTGGGAAATTGAGCCGTGCAGTCTGGTAGAAATTTGTCGAAGTTTCATCGGTCCTTACTGCCTCCATCATCACTGTCTTCTGGATTATTGGGCCTTGTAGTCTGGTAGAACTTTGTCGACGTTTAAGCGGTGCTTACTGACTCCATCACCACTGTTTTCTGATTTATTAGGCCGTGTAATCTGGTAGTAGACTGCACGACGTTTCGCAGGTACTTACTGCCTCCATCATCACTGTCTTCTGGGTTATCGGGCCGTGTAGTCTAACAAAATTTTGTCGACGTTTCAGCGGTCCTTACTGCCTCCATCACCACTGTTTTCTGAGTTATTGGGCTGTAGTAGTCTGGTAGAAATTTGTCGACGTTTCGGAAGTCCTTACCGCCTTCATTATCACTGTATTCTGGACTGTTAGGCCCTGTAGACTGGTAGAAATTTGTCGATGTTTAAGCGGTGCTTACTTCGGAGTTTTTTACTTCCTGCATCATCACTGTGTTCTGGTTTGTTTTGCTTTGTAGTATGGTCGAAATTTGTCAAATTATCGGAGGTCCTTACTTCCTCCATCATAACTGTCTTTTGGGTTTTGGGGCTGTGTAGTCTGGTAGAACTTTGTCGACATTTCAGCGGTCCTTACAGCCTCCAATATCACTGTCTTCTGGGTTATTGGGCCGTGTAGTCTGGTAGAAGTTTGTCGACGTTTCGGAAGTCCTTACCGCCTTCATTATCACTGTATTCTGGACTGTTAGGCCCTGTAGACTGGTAGAAATTTGTCGACGTTTCGGAAGTCCTTACCGCCTTCATTATCACTGTATTCTGGACTGTTAGGCCCTGTAGACTGGTAGAAATTTGTCGACGTTTCGGAAGTCCTTACCGCCTTCATTATCACTGTATTCTGGACTGTTAGGCCCTGTAGACTGGTAGAAATTTGTCGACGTTTCGGAAGTCCTTACCGCCTTCATTATCACTGTATTCTGGACTGTTAGGCCCTGTAGACTGGTAGAAATTTGTCGACGTTTCGGAAGTCCTTACCGCCTTCATTATCACTGTATTCTGGACTGTTAGGCCCTGTAGACTGGTAGAAATTTGTCGACGTTTCGGAAGTCCTTACCGCCTTCATTATCACTGTATTCTGGACTGTTAGGCCCTGTAGACTGGTAGAAATTTGTCGACGTTTCGGAAGTCCTTACCGCCTTCATTATCACTGTATTCTGGACTGTTAGGCCCTGTAGACTGGTAGAAATTTGTCGACGTTTCGGAAGTCCTTACCGCCTTCATTATCACTGTATTCTGGACTGTTAGGCCCTGTAGACTGGTAGAAATTTGTCGACGTTTCGGAAGTCCTTACCGCCTTCATTATCACTGTATTCTGGACTGTTAGGCCCTGTAGACTGGTAGAAATTTGTCGACGTTTCGGAAGTCCTTACCGCCTTCATTATCACTGTATTCTGGACTGTTAGGCCCTGTAGACTGGTAGAAATTTGTCGACGTTTCGGAAGTCCTTACCGCCTTCATTATCACTGTATTCTGGACTGTTAGGCCCTGTAGACTGGTAGAAATTTGTCGACGTTTCGGAAGTCCTTACCGCCTTCATTATCACTGTATTCTGGACTGTTAGGCCCTGTAGACTGGTAGAAATTTGTCGACGTTTCGGAAGTCCTTACCGCCTTCATTATCACTGTATTCTGGACTGTTAGGCCCTGTAGACTGGTAGAAATTTGTCGACGTTTCGGAAGTCCTTACCGCCTTCATTATCACTGTATTCTGGACTGTTAGGCCCTGTAGACTGGTAGAAATTTGTCGACGTTTCGGAAGTCCTTACCGCCTTCATTATCACTGTATTCTGGACTGTTAGGCCCTGTAGACTGGTAGAAATTTGTCGACGTTTCGGAAGTCCTTACCGCCTTCATTATCACTGTATTCTGGACTGTTAGGCCCTGTAGACTGGTAGAAATTTGTCGACGTTTCGGAAGTCCTTACCGCCTTCATTATCACTGTATTCTGGACTGTTAGGCCCTGTAGACTGGTAGAAATTTGTCGACGTTTCGGAAGTCCTTACCGCCTTCATTATCACTGTATTCTGGACTGTTAGGCCCTGTAGACTGGTAGAAATTTGTCGACGTTTCGGAAGTCCTTACCGCCTTCATTATCACTGTATTCTGGACTGTTAGGCCCTGTAGACTGGTAGAAATTTGTCGACGTTTCGGAAGTCCTTACCGCCTTCATTATCACTGTATTCTGGACTGTTAGGCCCTGTAGACTGGTAGAAATTTGTCGACGTTTCGGAAGTCCTTACCGCCTTCATTATCACTGTATTCTGGACTGTTAGGCCCTGTAGACTGGTAGAAATTTGTCGACGTTTCGGAAGTCCTTACCGCCTTCATTATCACTGTATTCTGGACTGTTAGGCCCTGTAGACTGGTAGAAATTTGTCGACGTTTCGGAAGTCCTTACCGCCTTCATTATCACTGTATTCTGGACTGTTAGGCCCTGTAGACTGGTAGAAATTTGTCGACGTTTCGGAAGTCCTTACCGCCTTCATTATCACTGTATTCTGGACTGTTAGGCCCTGTAGACTGGTAGAAATTTGTCGACGTTTCGGAAGTCCTTACCGCCTTCATTATCACTGTATTCTGGACTGTTAGGCCCTGTAGACTGGTAGAAATTTGTCGACGTTTCGGAAGTCCTTACCGCCTTCATTATCACTGTATTCTGGACTGTTAGGCCCTGTAGACTGGTAGAAATTTGTCGACGTTTCGGAAGTCCTTACCGCCTTCATTATCACTGTATTCTGGACTGTTAGGCCCTGTAGACTGGTAGAAATTTGTCGACGTTTCGGAAGTCCTTACCGCCTTCATTATCACTGTATTCTGGACTGTTAGGCCCTGTAGACTGGTAGAAATTTGTCGACGTTTCGGAAGTCCTTACCGCCTTCATTATCACTGTATTCTGGACTGTTAGGCCCTGTAGACTGGTAGAAATTTGTCGACGTTTCGGAAGTCCTTACCGCCTTCATTATCACTGTATTCTGGACTGTTAGGCCCTGTAGACTGGTAGAAATTTGTCGACGTTTCGGAAGTCCTTACCGCCTTCATTATCACTGTATTCTGGACTGTTAGGCCCTGTAGACTGGTAGAAATTTGTCGACGTTTCGGAAGTCCTTACCGCCTTCATTATCACTGTATTCTGGACTGTTAGGCCCTGTAGACTGGTAGAAATTTGTCGACGTTTCGGAAGTCCTTACCGCCTTCATTATCACTGTATTCTGGACTGTTAGGCCCTGTAGACTGGTAGAAATTTGTCGACGTTTCGGAAGTCCTTACCGCCTTCATTATCACTGTATTCTGGACTGTTAGGCCCTGTAGACTGGTAGAAATTTGTCGACGTTTCGGAAGTCCTTACCGCCTTCATTATCACTGTATTCTGGACTGTTAGGCCCTGTAGACTGGTAGAAATTTGTCGACGTTTCGGAAGTCCTTACCGCCTTCATTATCACTGTATTCTGGACTGTTAGGCCCTGTAGACTGGTAGAAATTTGTCGACGTTTCGGAAGTCCTTACCGCCTTCATTATCACTGTATTCTGGACTGTTAGGCCCTGTAGACTGGTAGAAATTTGTCGACGTTTCGGAAGTCCTTACCGCCTTCATTATCACTGTATTCTGGACTGTTAGGCCCTGTAGACTGGTAGAAATTTGTCGACGTTTCGGAAGTCCTTACCGCCTTCATTATCACTGTATTCTGGACTGTTAGGCCCTGTAGACTGGTAGAAATTTGTCGACGTTTCGGAAGTCCTTACCGCCTTCATTATCACTGTATTCTGGACTGTTAGGCCCTGTAGACTGGTAGAAATTTGTCGACGTTTCGGAAGTCCTTACCGCCTTCATTATCACTGTATTCTGGACTGTTAGGCCCTGTAGACTGGTAGAAATTTGTCGACGTTTCGGAAGTCCTTACCGCCTTCATTATCACTGTATTCTGGACTGTTAGGCCCTGTAGACTGGTAGAAATTTGTCGACGTTTCGGAAGTCCTTACCGCCTTCATTATCACTGTATTCTGGACTGTTAGGCCCTGTAGACTGGTAGAAATTTGTCGACGTTTCGGAAGTCCTTACCGCCTTCATTATCACTGTATTCTGGACTGTTAGGCCCTGTAGACTGGTAGAAATTTGTCGACGTTTCGGAAGTCCTTACCGCCTTCATTATCACTGTATTCTGGACTGTTAGGCCCTGTAGACTGGTAGAAATTTGTCGACGTTTCGGAAGTCCTTACCGCCTTCATTATCACTGTATTCTGGACTGTTAGGCCCTGTAGACTGGTAGAAATTTGTCGACGTTTCGGAGGTATTTACGTCCTCCATCATCAGTATCCTTTATGTTGTTGGGCCGTGTATTCTGGTAGAAGCTTTAATATATATTTTAATTCTCACCTTACCTTCAACACCGCCTCTCTCTACTTCATTAACACGTTTACTTTTTTAATATATTCAATCATTTTACTCAACAAATTCTTACTTAGGTCCATACATTGGACTGTGTAGTGTGGTAGAAGTTAGCCGAAGTTTCGAAGGTCCTTACAGCCTCCATTATCACTGTCTTCTGGGCTATTGAGCCGTGTAGTTTTTTTAGAACTTTGTCGACGTTTCTGCGGTCCTTACTGCCTCCAACTTCACTGTCCTCAGATTATGCCCTCTTGCCTGTTCAAATTGAGAAGTGACTTCTGAAAAAGACTCCGTTCAGATGAGCGATCGTCCCGATGCAAGGCGTCTAGGTACAAAGGAGGAACGCGTCGACACACGACCATGCCCTGAGCGGTGTGTAAAAACCACGATCCTAGTGCTTTAGCGAACAAAACTTCACATGTTTTATATCGCGTGTGCAATTTCATCGGCTGTAATATTAGAAGATGATTATAAACCCAGAAATTAACTCTCAAGAACGTTCATTCTTTTATGGTCCTAATTACTAAACCGAAGTCGTAATTATAAACATCTTAATTTATATTATTTCACCATAACTCACAAATCACGCATCCTAAGTTTCGCGTGTTCATTTCAGTAAAATTTATTTAATAACATCCAACTGATAAGATCCGTAATCAACGTAGAAAAATCGATAACAAATTTTCTCGTAAAATTTGGTAGAAATAATTTGTGGTAAAAGAATATCACCACAGTGACCAAATGGATGCCAAGACCGACACACCAACCAAGCAAGCAAATTGCTTGGCTCAAAGTGAGTGCTGCGGAACTACGTATGAAATACCTACTACAAAATTAACTCGGCTGATGTCGGATTTATTCAGCTCCAGATGTTGATAAATAATCCGTAAGTAAGTAATTATCTTAATTGGTATTTGCGCTCAGACTTTAGAGGGGCATCTTCGTAAGTACAACAAGAATACACGTGCGTGTATATATATATAATTATATATATATTTAAAAACGCCACTGTATAAAGTAATTAGTTACTTGCTTTTCTGGGTAATTAGTGGGCGAATAACCAACTTCATAGTAGGTTTATAGTGATCTAAACAAGACCAAATACAGCGAGCAACCGTACTTAGGTATTATCTGTTCAACACCTTAGAAGCTCTTAAAAGCGTTGTTACAATGAAGACAAGCTGACAGTCGGAAATTACTGTGGACTCGAAACTTTTGGGTTAGGTTAGGTTATGTTAGGATAGGTTAGGTTAGAAGAATAACTAGCAACTATGCAATTAGTTGTTAGCCTATTTTCGACACGAATATAAATTATACTTCCTCATGTTATCAACAGACAATTGACATTTTAAAATATATTCAGATTATTTATTACAAAATATTATATTTTAGCTGTGTGTGCTGACTGTGGTTAAGTGTCGTGTATTTGTATGTTTTAAGTAGGTTTTAATTCTTCGCAACTATGTTTGCCGACATTTAGAAGAATTTCTGTGTTACTCTCTAATTGTTATTGTCTCTCATTAGCTGCAGAGACAGGTGGAAAATTTACAGTGTTAAATACGGACCTCTCTGATTATCTTGAACATTCTTACAGCAAAATTACCACCAGTAAGTTCAAAGGCATCCCTGGGTTCAACACGGTATAAAATAAAAATCATCGGACAAGATTATTCACCTATTCCAACTCCACTTTACGTCTTCTGTATTTACATTTTAATTGACCCAACAGGTCAAAGATAATTCGAATTCAATTCAAATATTACACTATTTACTGCTTCCACGTCTTAGTTTAAATTTTAAAATATCGTATGACAAAGACGAGTATTAATCGCCCTGATGATGGTGGCAGCAAGAACCTCCGAAACGTTGGTAAACTTCTGCACGGTGCAATAACGCAGAAGACAGCCTTCTTCTTTACAAGTAATTTCGTTCAAGAACTGTGTTTGGCATGCCAAGTGGATATTGGAATCGATTTATCAATAACAAACTCATTTAATATGCAAATGCAAAATTGTTTATTCCCAAGTGAACGACCCACGTTGATATATTCCGTCTCTCTCCAGACTTCAAACAATGAATTTGATGATAAGCTATTTCCTACCTACTTATTCGGTAAATTCAAGAAAACATTTTCAGTTATGATGCCCGTTGTATGAGATTTTTACCGCCATTAAACACTCAAACTTATTGAACCAAATATCCACAATCGATTCTTCAGTAATATCGACCGAGGTCTTGTGAATGCAACCATCGTCACAACCCACAATGCCACAGGCATTAAAACTACAAGTCTAATGCATTTATCGCAGTAAAGTCTACAGATTTTACCCATTCTAAGATAATTTCCATAATACAAGCTGCGTAAGTTGTCGCTGATAGCCGACATCGAGCTGTCCTCCATCTTGGCATTTGCAGGAATCCCCCGCCGTAAAAACCAACACGCAGCGAATGTTACAGTGTCTCAAATTCTTTAGAACTGCCTAAGAAATTAAAAGTGGACTTAAGGCTGATAAATTGGATATTAAACGTAGAACCGTCTGCTGCTTCACTGCCGCCAAGGCCCCATCTGACCTCCAACTTAGCCCACAGTTTGCTTACTGTCTGTGCACCGCTGGCGAACCACGGGCTAAGTTAAATTCAGCGAAAATACATCGAAACTCTAGAATTATGGGATCCTCCCGACACTCTTCCCAAAACACCTGAGGTATATATCAAATCTCGTACTATTTTACATTACGATTACGTCGTTGTAAAGAATCCAAATCCAAGATAATGTGTAACATTCTGTTAAACGCTGATTTTTTACGATAGGGAAATATTTTGGCTCACCGCCAAACGCTCAATCTGGAGGAACTACCCCCTGTCGGCTGTCCGTGAAAGTTTCGCAGCGAAGCTTCGAACCTGGAGGCATTTCCCTCCTCCCGTAATCCGAAGGTGCAATATGTCATGCCAGCAGGAGACATACAGCACGGTCAGCTTTGAAGTAAAATGCCCTCTCCGAATTTGAACCCGGAATCCCATTGCTCAATCAATCGGCCTTAGAAAGCGTCTCCACTGTAGTCACCCCCTGATAATTAATATTTTCTAAAAAAATCTAGAATCTTGACATCGGTTATCATATAAGACCAGACCCTTGTACTACGCAGCTAAAACGTAATTGCTCCAGGATTATCCTCCCACCTACTCCTCAGTAGGCAATAGGTTTTGTCACTAACACTTCGTTTCCCACGGCCAAGACTATGACGGTGAACTGTCGTCCACTCAAATATTTACAAACAAAATGATAGCGAGAGGGAATCAAACGAAAATTGTAATCGATTATAAAGTGTTGCCCTCTAGCGCCCGTCATTTATAACAGAGTATATTCCAGAACCGGGCTGCTACTGCCATCTGGACGGTTGGGTGTCGAATCATTTGGTAGATTGAAAGGTAACTCTCTACAAACGAGCGTTGCTCTGAAACCAAGTTTCGTTCTGCAAAAAACATGTAGAATCTCGTGGTGTTTAAATCACGTCTGTGTTATAAATTTATTCGAAACATCCTAAAACTGAAAATGTATGCAGCCTTTGGTACTTGCTGCCTCCATCATCAGGGTGAGAAATGAGTCTACCAGACTAAACGACTCAGGCATCTGCCCAGGCATCTGACAACATAACTTACTTCAACCAATTGGAAGGAATAAAAGCTTGGGAACCTCTGATATAGCCCAATGACCAAGATTGTGGGTAATTAATAGCAGGCAGCCGACGTTACACAAATCTAATTTTTTGTCTGTTTTCCTAAATCTGCGGTTATCAAACGAAATACGTTCTGGTAGCCATTACATCTCCATATTCCATCAGATCAAATGTAAAAACATCGTACGTTGCCGTATGTCAGCCTTGTTTCTTTCCCCGTCAAAAAGGTCTACGCAGCTAAGCACGTGGCGCCATGCACAGTGGAACGGACGAACTAAATCATGCTTCAGTGGTCTGAGCGCCTTGCAGCTGACCAGAGACGGACAACGGAAGGGACAAAAGTTTGGCTTTGCGGAGAGGATTGAGAAATTCCCCAAAAGTAGGGGTGGAAGTGGAACCAACATTCAAATTTCATACATTTTTCGGGATTCAGTGGTCGCGATGTAGTCATGAAAATTATCACCAATATGACTACCCTAAAGATTAAGGCAATATGTTCCCTGCAAGACTGTCATTATGTCTTCTGTCTTCCCCTAAAATCAAGCAGACTATATTTCAATGTCTAACATCTTTTCAAATTTGTGAATTTTGATTCTGTAAACTCCAGCCGCGAAAATACATGGACAATAATTACACTTCCTTATGGAATGCAAATGGTTAGCTTAATCTGTCAACAGATGGCAGAGTAGGTTCGTTTTCACTTGGAGTATGCAGGAATTGGCATGATTTTAAAATGATAAATTTAATTCGTAGCATTGATAGTTTTATTTATTTATAGTTTATTTAACTACGATTTTTCAGTAGCTCAGACTGTATAGCGTCAAACAGAGATAGATGATACAAAGAAAGCTAAGAACAACGTTTCTATTTAAGTGTGGTAGGATGGTTGTGAATGGTGAATAATAAAAATGTTGAAGGCATTGGTCGTAGCCTATTTTATGTAGCTGTGCAAGAATTTAGTTGATGTTCCGAAAAGAGATATTTTAAAACTCGGTCTGCGATGTAGGTTTCCATCAAAAGACATTAAATAACATTAATGATTACTTTTTAAAATACGTCTTCTGTTGTCACGAATTAAATTTGAGTTTGAATGGGTCTTACTGGACACTGTGGTTACTGATGTATATACAGTAAATTTCAGCAGTAAAAACAGTATCTGTGTGTGTGTACAGGGGCCCCAAAATCTGTTATTAGTTCGGTCTCGATTGCTTGAGAGTACAATACTTTTTCTATATCAGTAAAATACCATCTCGTTCCACATTCGTAAAACGTCGCTGGCCACAGTTTGTAGACCACTTGTAAAACTCATTTAATGACCGATCACGAAAGTTCAGAAAGCTGCTTTCGAGCTCCGAAAACTCCGCCATATAAAAGGCGAGTTCTCCGTTTAACTTAAAATCCGTGTGTTCACTGCACAACCACTGTACCTTTTGTGTGAAAAAGGTGACATATGTCCGTGAATGGTCACAAAGTTTGGTTAATCTAAGCTAACCACAAAGTGAATAACACGGAGGCTGGGTGGGAACCCAGAGCCAATCTAGAGCAGTGGTATTCAACCTTCTTTGTTCGCGTATAATTTCTCTTCAACGTTTGTACCCCCAAAGTTGTTGGTGTATAATTCAAGTTATACATAGTATATAATCTACATCTAAAATAAATTAAACAAATTACTGATTATTCAGTATTATCATAAAATAATATATAAAATTTTTAAATTTCACGTATCCCCTAATATGTCTTCGCGTACCCCACGTTCAATACCACTGATCTAGAGGATCTGACTGAGAGAAAAATACTGTGTTTGTTTACGAATAAAATATTACGCTTAGGTTATATCAGATTTGTTCATTTGCGAGATAAATTAACAGCATTTTCAAAGCGTTTAGCCTAAACCTTTGAAAGGTTAAGGGTTGTTTCGTGGTTATTTTTCCATAACCCTGTCCTACCACATATTTAAAGCCAGGAACACGAAAGTGTATTTACGACTTGAAATAACAGCTCTTATTACCCCGAACTACCTCCATCGTCACCCTGATGATGGTGGCATCAAGGACCTCCGAAACGCTAGTTAACTTCTACCAGACTTTTATTGTCACTCTATATATTTTTCTGCGGTCTATATGCACAAATATAAATAAGTATCTTTAAGTTTAAACGTTTATACATAGTTAATACATTTTGGATCAAACGGTAGGAAATATTATATTTTAATTTATTTCAAATAATGAATATATTTAAAATAAATGATATAATAATAAAAATGAATAATTATAAACACGAAATACAAGATTTTGTTCTGTTGGGGTCGATTTATAGGAAGTTGCCAATCAATGCCATAAACCATCTAACCCCACCCTACACACACGCAATATATAAAATGACTTCGACAATATTTGCTGAGCCACGTGTCTAGGTCAGGTGTGCGTATGTTTCAAGGTCACTGTCTTACTTCAGTAAATACATACCAGAGGGCGGAGATGTTTGTCTTCCAGAGGACGGTGTACATTTTCAACATCTCCTGTAAAATCTGTATGTTCCAAAGAGTTTTTACGAACTGTCACGGGAAGATTCTGTAAGGCTCTTCTGTGTCCGAACATGTCCGAAACCTACGTAGACCTGTCGAAACTTGTCCAAACCTTTCCCAAAAACTGGAAGGTAAATATTTTGTCTTCTTATATTGATGTCATCAAAGTTTATAAATACAGTGGTTGTTAGGGATACGTTTTAAATGCAAGACTCTGCAGCATTCATAACGTGTCATACAAAAGTTGTGATGCTCTGGAGATCTTCTCATATCCGGAATTCCTCTCGAGTTCTTAAAGACAATTCACAAAGTGTAAGAAAATTCGAGATCAAAACAGAACATCCAAGAGTCTAGACAAATCTAGATGACATCATTTGGATAGAATGATAAAAATAATATGGTTCACGAAACAGTTGCTTATATTGGAGAGGGTTACCACGGCAAATCCCGGGACAGAAGTTACGCGCTGTTCCGCTAGGAGTTAAAGAAAACACATGCAGCACGCAGGTGTCATCTAGCGGCGGGAGAAAAGATTATCATTTCTATTGGTAGCCGTGTTTAACATAACGCTCAGTCAGCATTTCGTGTCTAAACCAGAACGAAAGCTTGGCTTTGTAACGTGTTACACGACCCACAGACACGTAAACACCACTCAGAGGAGCGTAATATGAAACGGCTGTTATGAAAACATCACATTGAATTACTTTAGTGTAAGAAATTGCACAAACCACTCTGTCAATTGGAACAGAGTTTATTGTCGAGTGGTTAGCTCTCCAACTCCATATTCGAGAGTTCTAGGATTCAAATCTCGATTTTGGAATCGATTATTCAGAGTGACGTGTTTCTCGATCGCATAGTTTTACCTGAGAATCACTTTCTATGGTTCTTGGCCATGGATTAAAGTCACAGATCACTAAAGGCGTAGGCAGTCACGTGTTGCTAAGAGTTTCACTCTGAATATACTCGCAATGACTTTAGTATATTTCCCCCTTTCCTATCTGACTTATTTCCGACGTCAAGGTCAGGTTTTAAGGGTGGAGTTGTTCTTAAAGAAACCCTTAACGACTATGCAGTTATAAAGCGTTTGAAAGGATTTACTTGTGAATTATTTTCAGTTCACTGGCATTCGCTTATAGAAAAAAAAGGTTGGTACGTCCTCCCGGTTCTACCAGTGTCGTTCAGGGATCTAGTTCGTCCTGATTAACAAATCCTGAGTCGTTGATTTTAAGTACATACACGGTTCAGTTCAAATGACACAATCAGGCGAAATTATGAATCAAACCTTTGAGACCGAAGCTCGTTTACATATTATTTATGCATTCAGTCCGTACCGCAAAGAAAACACCACACTTTAACATTATGAAGATTAATTGGTTAACGCTGTTTAAGGAAATGATCGCTGTTTGTTTTGATAAACATACAAGACGAACACCGAATCAAGACTTGCTGATTTTGTATGCATATGGTACATATAGTTACCACTGAGCTTTAAAGGTACTAAGTTATTTCGTCATCTGCTACGTTACTTTACGACTGGCTTCAATTATTACGTACCAACATAGCTCAGCACTGACATTTATTTCATAAAGATAATCTTGTTTCGAGAGTAACATGCTAATTTACAATGTACGAATCAACTGGAGAAGATGTTTTAGTACACACGCGCCATCGTGACGTTTGTGTTATTCCGGGATATTAATGGAAACTGGAGATTAAAATAATATATTTAGTCATAAAATTAAAATTTTTAATGATTGGG
>NW_019061396.1:9623-34443 GCF_000696155.1 Zootermopsis nevadensis
GGCTCGGTTTATACGACTGCCATCTAATGTCCAGGGATGTGTGAGTGATGTCACTCTAACACCAGCCTATAATGTCTTTTTTTATTTCTAAAATCTACCAAACTATGTAGAATTAATGCTTGAGACACTACCTACTTTTGTACAAAATTCTACAAGTTGATTATAAACTATACACATTAATAGTTCCAGTAAATGGCATATATTGATGCCAACATTTGAACTGTTACGAAGTAACTACATCTAACAAACAAGTGGTAATACAAATGGACTTGTTTCCCATGTGTCTGTTGTAGATAAAGAAAGTTTATGGCAATTTTCCGCTTTGAATTGCAGTGTATGTCTAGCAGCGAATATGCTCTACTGCAATATACATACATTTTTTTCATAAATGAAGGACGTTAGAAAAGTGGAGACTGATACCACCTAAGTAATGGATTGCAAAACAAGTACATTACTTACTATATTCACCTAGGTTGTGTGGGTTCACAGTAAACAGAAAGAAAGCAATTTCAGAATAAAATAAATAATATACTGTTCCTACAATAAGTAAGTACCTAATGTTTCCTCACAATGAAATTTATACATCCCAATAAAACAACTTTCCCAGTAATTTTATCTGCAAGGATTTTAAACACTGTGCCTTATTTCAGACAGGACTGTTTGAGCACCTAAAACAATAATTCAGTACCAGTACAACAACAATAATTACTAAGAAATAATGTAAGAAGTTCCATTTCTGAAGTAATAATTTAATGTGATCAGAAATAAGTGAAAAGGCAAATTCTGCACCTTCTGAAATAAGAAAAGAAAAAAGATGGGGAAAAACTGAAATGATGTGATTATTTGAAAATAGAAAATGGTTCAGAGACCACAGAATTGCTGCTTGTTTGAAGCAAATCCAGAAATTAATTTAAGCAATCTCAACTTGTGCTGAATGTCTAATGTAATTGTCCGTATTTAAAGATGAAATTTAACACTTGTGTAACGAACTTGGTAAATGATCTGGTTGACCTTAATAAGCCTTGTTCTGAAACAAATCATTTTGTACAAATTTTAATAATGAGAGAGAGTACTGACATGTAAATTGTTATAATTTACCATAAATATAAGACAATGACAGTGCACTAGTAGATGAATTACAAGATCAGGAGAATTTTAATACCTCTTAAGGGAACAGAATTTTCCTGTTCTTGATATATGAGTGTTTACATTCAAGCAGACTGTTCCAATTGCTGTAGTACTAGGGAGATAAGCGGAGTTTCCTTTTTCATGACAGATATAAAACCACATATAGCTGAATGGATACCACTCCTGCTTCATATTTAGAAGGTCTGAGTTCAAATCTTGGCCCAGAGACTGGCCAGGCTTGTGGTTTTCTTCAGTCCCTCCAGGCAAATGCTGAGATACTACCTTAAATTAGGACATGATAATGTCCTTCCATATCCTTTTCAATTCATTAATCATCCTACCATCCTGGCCTATTTTGACATTGGAATTTGATGTTCATTTGTAAAGAACATAATTCACAAACAACACACTCATACTGATACTGAAAATCAAAAGGTCTGAGAATCTGTATTAGTTCCGGAACTGTCCCGCTACCACGCGAAATTTATCAAAAATGTATGAAATTCAGTTATAAAGAAACAGGTCAGCTATCACCACAAAGCCTTAATAACTTTGGATTCCTTTGAGGAGATACTTGAGTTGCAATCCACCTTAGTGATAATATGAGGCCTTACAAAGTATGAGTTTTTCAAGTCAGTTTTTTTTAATTCTATCAAGTTTCTGCATGTGATATGAATTAGTAAACAGGTGACAGAATATTTAAAACACTAAGAAGTAATGCACAAGTGTTTTCCAAATATTCTATACACACACACCCAATATCTGACAGTAAGTGTTTCATTTCAGTGATACATACTAACTGTGAGTACATGCCTACTTCTGAATGTTAACCAACTCTTTCCTCCAGCTTCTACCAGGCAGATTAATGATAAACTGCAAACTGAATGAACCTCAGTACACTGGATCCACAACATTAATCATATTTAATGTAGATGATATGAAATTAATGCACTGTTTTTAGCAGTGACAAAGACAAATAAAGAAACTGAGAATTGTATATTCTAACATTCTCAGCAGTTGTGCAGACAACATAAATTTCTCTATTTTTTTGTATACTCACATATTTTAATATACTGGTTTTAGAGAATGTCTTCTGAATTATATCTACCTCAGATATAAGATTCAGCACTGCTCATGTTCCTCCACCACAGTACAGAGCCTGTTATTTTTAAATGTACATTCTGCTCAAATAAGAATTATTTCTTTGGTGTGTCAGTGTGCAAATAACATAAGATACTTCCATCTCTGCCTTGTTACATAGATCTTACTTTACCACTGGAGTGAAATATAACTTATATAATGCTGAATATAAATCTAACTTAACCACCGCAAGATCTCACAATTCCAAATTTTTACTATGTAGAAAAAGAATTACAGTGGATGTAAGTAGCATCAAAGTAGGAACACATGCATGGATGACAGCAAAACCTGCAGTACAATTAGGATGCTCCATGCAGGTACTTACAATATAACATTATTCACCATGAGAAGAATGTCCTCATTTTTTAAGAAACATTCTGACCTTTTAAATATCAAATTGTAAGAAAGAGGAATGGAAACAACAGAAAATAATACAAGTAACATATCTTTCTGAGGTTTTCTTCAGTTGTGTTACTTTTGTTTCAGTTTCAATTCATTTAGCTGGATCTATAACATGTTTAGCTTCATTACGCCTTAAACTTATAGTAATGAAGATACACCGTTGTATTACATTTTACAAATTTTCATCTCATAAGTCAAGTGAATTTGGTATGAAATTTATAGAATACTTCTCAGCATAATGAGAAGGTAATGGTCTAGCTGTGTATACCTCTCTGAACTTGTTACAAAAAGAAAGTGTGAAGTTCAAATGGTCTACTTCGCAAACCGTAAGTGTACTGTAAAATTTTCCACCACGTGCAAGTTGTCCACTAGTCCTTATGTCCCAATTTCATATTCAAGACAAAGACAGCATATTTAAGATACAGCTTAAGGGTCCACAGGCAAATACAATAAGACTGTATTTACCATTATAGGTTGTGTACATTTTGTGATTACTTTTACTGGCGAATATATTCTTGCATTACCTTGTATCATCGATGCTTGATCGCTATTCACACCACCTCCCAGCAGAATTTGGTAAAGTATGTGCAGGCCTCAAAAGAAAATTAATAAATGGTTAAAGAATGAAACTACAAGAAAACCTTACATACTTTACAAGCAGCAAGGCACATACATAACTCATTACCTAGAAAGGCAGTAGAATATAAATAAGAACAACAACAACAAAGAGCCCAGATCTGACTTCAGTATGTCTGTCAATATATCATATCAAATTTAATACATCCACAATATCCCAATATATTTCACATCTAGTTCTTGAAATTTTTTCATAAAAAGAATCAACACATAACTGGAAGTCTGTTAACTACATCTGTATTTTAAAATTATAAAAAAATCTGAAATTTGTAAACATATCGATAATCTAGCATGACATCAAGCTCCACTTACCTTCACTAATTATTGCATAAAATGGAAAGAAAGACTATAATTTTTCTGGTATGTGGTAAAGAAATTATCGTACAAAATACAATTATATTTTGGGAATATGCATTCAAGTAGCCCAATATTTACTACAACAAGATGTTCAAATGTATTCTCAAAATGTCACTCAGTCCTAGGTTAGTGTTTCAAAAACAAACTGAAATACAATTTACTGTTATATTCCTAATCTGATTCCATACAAAACTGAATTTTTGTCACATCAGTTCAAGGGTTACTATAATGAAACCATAACACAACTCATAATCCTCGATGTAATATTATTATTTCATGTTTTTATTTTAAATTACAATGAAAACAATCCTAACTGTTATTTATTTAAACTCTGCCTTGCTAAAATAAATTCAGGCTCCTATGTAATTAGCCACACAACAGCCAATATGCTTATATGTGCTGGTAATAAAGATGAAATGAAAGGCAGCAATACCGAAAGAATCCCAAGGGAATCTGACTTGTAAACAGCTGTCCTCTAAGGGCCAAGCAGAGAAACCTAAATGAATCCTAGATCTTATAAACTCTAATTTAGAGATGGGACCATGCATAGTTGAGAACATTTTAGTTCTTCTCCCAGTACGTAATCTCTTCGATGTAAACAGAATATCATCCTTTATCATTTACAAGCATACATTTCTAAGAGTTCAAACGCTAAGACGCATTCTGTTGAACTAATAATCCTACGCTGCTCTTCAGCATGCTGTACTGGTAACAGACAATCGATATTAAATTGCACTAAGATAACATGTCTAGAATGTATAGCTTCAATTTCTATAGTAAATTATATTCTGTAATTGTAACTGTATTGATAGAATAAGGTAATTCCCTTTTGCAGGTCCGGCAGTATGCGGCAAGACGGCAGGAAACTGATTTTTGTAGTTTATTTTTTTATAAATGTCAACAGATGATAACTAACAGAAAGTTGATATGTCAGGTGGGATTAGGAAAAATTGTCCATGTGCTAAACTAAGTACCGCATCATGTGAACGTATGAAGGACTGGAGATATAGCTCCATACATTCTTAATTTCAGCTTTAGATGGAGGTAAGTGGTTAGCTTCATGCCTGTTGTGCTTTAATCCTAAGGAAAGAACCCTGGTACCAATTGGCTTGAGCTGAATGGACCCCAAAGCTAGAATGGATACTGTGGTAAAGAGAAAAATTCTGACCTACCAGATTTTAACTCCAGTTGCCCAACCCATAGCCTAGTCACTACACAATCTGAATTATCCCAACTCCTATTAGACATCACCACAAACAAAATATTGTCTCCACACGTTAAACGAGGAAAACAAATTTAAAAGAGAACAAGTTCCTGGAGTGTGTGATGCGTTATGCAAAGGAAAGTATTTCACCTCAAACTAGACATGTTGCGAGATGAGCACTGAAAATTCAAACAAAATGTGCAAGATAGATTGCATGGAATGCTAGTTTACACGCTGCAGTCTGCACTGCTGCAAAGTGGCTGGCAGGTGAATGGAAATAGGTACCAAGCTACCTGGATGTGATTATCTTAATATTGCTAGCATAAGTTCAATATTGTGCCATACTAAATGTGAACGTACATTCTGCCACTCTGTAATAATCACGTGCTTCATTTGCATGAAACAAATGACAAAATATTTAATCAAATTGCCTTCATATATATGTGTATGTGTGTTTTCTGCTAACTGCTTTTGCATTTTGTACTAACTAGATCATATGTTTGAGTTAATATTAGTCAGACAGACAAATGGAAATTTATTCACATTTCTAGAATAGTATCTTCATTTTGAAAAAGGCCCTTCCTAGCTCAGAAACGGAAGCCAAATGAACTGAACTTGAATATGTCTTCTAAAAGTTTTTGAAACAGAGTTGACTTTCATTCAGCATTATGTAGTAACAGAAATGTATACAAATCACGTTCATGATTCCAAAGGATGAGCTTAAAAAACAAGACAGTATTTTGAACACTGACTTCCTCCACTCATACTTTCAAAATGTATGGTAGTACCAATTTAACTGTCCAGTTCTAGGAACTAATTTTTTCACTGGTTGAGCCCCTGTCGTTTTTCTTCTTCCAACATGGCATCTAACTCATCCGTCAGGTTGGCAAGCATGTTCCCAATGTCATTTAACACATCAACTGGTTCCTGGCCTGTGGCTCTGTAATACATAAAACTGACTTAATGAACTAATGAATTTTGCAAAGGCATATATTATTTCCAATATACAAATTTTTTTCAAACTGTGTGGTGGTGGTGGTGGGTGTTGTTTTTTTTAAAAAAAAAAAGTTTAAAGCAATATTGGATAATAAGAAACGTTGTGATTTGTACAACTTGCCTCGTATTGTCACAACAGTACAATCTAGAAGCTACAGTGAACTGGGCATATAACTAGGATGGTGAGATGAGGAATATATACAGAATTTTGGTGCAGAAAGCTCTACAAAAACAGTTACTTGGAAGGCTGACAAGGAAATGGAAGGATTATCAATGAAATGGCTCTTTGGGATTTAGTTGTAATGGCTTGGTAACATGTCCAATAATGGGCTTTGGTATTTTTGAGGTTGAAATTTGGGTTCTGCTGCAGTATTAATTAAAACTTAAAATCTATCTAAAGTAAGGGAACTTTTGAGTTTTTTAAGGAGGCAAAAATGTGGAATGCGTGAGGAACACGTTGCATCGCCACCATCTTCCGGTAGATTATAGAATAATCTGTGACAGAATTTTATAAATCAATTACCTTTCTCTCAATGTTTTTTGACTAGCTGCAAGATCACCTGGAGAATGCTGGACTCGTTTTGGAGGCACATAATCTGAAACAAAATCCACAGTTCCACTAATGTGCTATCGCAATGACATGAATGTGACCTGTGCATAAGCAGGAGGATACTATAATGGATCTTACGTAAACAAAGCGGGAACATGTGGACTGAATTAATGTGGCTCAGGATAAGGAGTAGTGGTGGGCTTTTGTCAACATGGTAATGAACCTCCAGGTTCCATAAAAGGCAGTGAATTTCTTGGGTAACTGAGTGTCTTTCAGCTTATCAAGAAGAACTCTTCTCCATGGAGTGAGTTAGTTAGTCGACAGAGTGTGAGAGCGCTCTTGCGTGTATGTGTGCGCATGCACACTTGTGGAGGGGTTAGTAGACTTGAATGAGGGTGAATGGGTGTGTGTACAGTGTTACATTTTCTAGTCTCAAACATAAAACAAGAACCTATACATGTAATTGAACTAGCAGAATAAAGATGGTTGTCTTCTGATTTGCAGAACTGTGTAGTCTGGTAGAAGTCTTATCAAGTAACTCACTGCCCTGACGGAGGCAGCAAGGACCTCTAAAGTGTTGATAAACTTCTAGCAGACTATACTGTGCTACATACAACCCTGCACACAGCCAGATTCGGACTCATCACAATGAAAACGTTGAAATCATCCTTAGCAGAATAGATAGATGTTGGTCTGATGTCACAGTGAGCAGAATTCCTAAATAAAAATTCACTTCCTACAACAAAGAAAATATAATGTAACACTATTACAAAGACCAATTGATTAATGCTGTTTAAGAAAAAATAACATTACATCAAGAAAATGCTCTCATGCAAAGTGATTGTTAAAAAGTGTTTCACCCGAGTAAAAAGTGAAATGACGTGGCAATTTCTCATATAACCCCGAATATAAAATTTTATGGAAATCCATCTAGTCAGATGGGTGAATGGAGTGATTTTAATATGCACTCCATAAGGTTGCAAACACTCCTAAAAACTACAAGCAAGAAAGAAACCTCACCTGTCTTTGGGTAGTCCATGGTGGTGAGAGTGGGATGCGGTCGCACAGCGCGCTGCTTGATAGTTCCGGCATTCTCGTTGGCAAATGGCAGTGAATCTGATTCTGTGCTTGAGCTTGACTGTGAACACAAAATTTGCCATTGGATGTCAAGCACATTTAGAACAGAAATACAGAAATGGATTGTTTAAATGGGAGCCTGTTTTATATATAAATTCAAACATTTCTTTAGAAATCATCAGCATATCTTGTTAGTGACTGCTTTAACATAATACTTTACGTCATTCACATGATAAATTTTACTTAATTGCCGTGAAATAATTTTTCATCCCTACATCTGGAAGATACATTGCTCTTGTTTAGTCCACTTGTCTGCTTTTATATTGCATTGAATTAAAGATATTTTTATGATCATACAGAAAATGGAGCTTGCGACATAACATCTAGTTCTAAAAACGCAGACCCTGCCAATGTGGGACAAATGTGAATGAAGACAAAAAAGCCATAATTATGCATCCTTCTCAGGTGAAAGTTCCAACTTACATAATTAAAAATAATGGAAAATGTTCATTACTGCTTTATAAACATTATTTAATCTGCAATATACTTAAAAAATCCTATACACTGTCTGTGATTGTGTTATATAATTTCTTTTGCCCACTGCACTTCATATTATACTGTCACCAACCTTCATTACCCTTGCTTGTAAACCATAAGATAGAAAAACTGTCATGTATTCCAAATGTAATAAGTGCATGGCAATTTATACTTCTTTAGTATCTGGAAAAAGTGTTAGAAGACAATTAGTTGTACTAAAAAGCTGCAATATTCTAATTATGAGAATTGAATAATAACAAAAACAAAATTGCCTAAAGGATTCCATTTTCTGAAAGAGATGATGTGATATTTTACCAAAACAAACCTAATTTAACTCTTAACTACAATCAAAGGTATAATACATAGTAGCACTTTATAGCGGTGGATTTGCAAGAGCATTTAATCCAAAATATGTATTTTAAACCTTCATTATTATGGAGACCAGAGTTCTATCCCAGGTGACTTCGAAACTGAGACAAAAGTGAAATTGGAGATGCGTGGAACCGGCTGAGGATGACGTCCGAGGAAAATGCTGGTATGAGAAGTGTTGGATCTTTCCATTCTATTGCCAGAAGGTAGTCAGTTATCTATTAGGTAAAAGCACGTACTGATACGCATGTTAATTCATATTAAATGACCTTGTCACGATACATACCTTGAAGCTGGCATCAGACCCGTTGCGGCTCTGCTGCATGGCAAGGCTGGCAATGAGCTCTTGCTCCACATCTGAAGCACCTGTTGAATGCTGATCTAGTGTCCCAACGTCAGCAACATTACCCCATGACCGGCTCATTGTTGGTGGAGATGAGTTCAGTGACAAGCCTTCAAACTTCTCTCTGAGACTGCCACCTGCCGGTGGCGAGGAGGGTGCAGGAGGTGGGGGAAGAGGAAGGTCTTCATCTTCCGTGCCTGTTAGTTCATCACCACTCGGGTATGCTGGCAGAGAGAGGGATGGTGATGAGGCAGTTGAGTGAAGGTCTACTGTGACAACTGTAGTAGTTGCACTGCTTGTGCAAGAGGACGAAGCCTTTGGCACAGGACCACTGCAGTCTATAACAACATCAGATCTCCCTTGACCTTTGAGTTCTGATGGAAGATCTCCTGTACGTGATGACCGCCTCTTTGGCGGAGACGGTGGTCTTTTCTTTGGTGTGCAACAGGGACTCTCATTCCTAATTATAGCAGATATTGGTGGTACAGATTCTGATACGTAATGTCCACCACCTGTACCAGGATTGTACTGTTCTAGGTTATATTTACTGATATCTATCAGGTCTCTAGGCAAAGTCTTGTATGTGCCACAGAAAGATGATGGTTTTTCAAAATCAGGAATTATGAAAGTGGATCCATCATTTGTTGCGGGGCGTGTTTTGGCCGTGATTTTGGCTACGGGGCGTGGTCGGACTAGTCCGCGAGGGCGCGGCAGAGTTCCACCACCCTCATGAAGGGCCACAGCTGCTTCATTGGTGGGTGTGATATCTCCATCATCATAACTCCGGGGTCTCCAACCACCAGAAGGCATGGGTGTCAACTGGTGCTGCTGATAGTAGAAAGTTTGAGTATTATCAGCACTAAATGTGTGGTGTGTATGTTCAGTGCTGTCCTCTAAGCTCTCTAGAGATTTGCCCCTGCCTCCTCGAATCTGTAACAGCATAAGGGCATATAACATTATATATATATACACTATACTACATAAATAATATAACCCATTACATGAAAGTTATCTGTAATCAAATAGGAACTAATGAATAAACATATGTAGACATACTTTTTCTAATGTATTATTACCCTATAGCATGTGACACTCCTAAGACTAATCTGTGCAGTGATTTCTGTATATGTGCAACTGAATGTGACTGTTTAAGATCATCATCAGGCAATGCAATGCATTTTTATAAAAAAATACCATTTTTGTAAACAAAAGTTACAAAAAGTATGTAAACTGTGTTGTAGTATGACGATGCTTTATTGCTTTAGAAAACATTATCAACATGCATTTGTGTAAAAATATAACATGCAAAAAACTGCAGTAACACTCAATAGAAGAAAACATGTACAGCCCATTGTTATGCACAAATATGAAGCACAGTTGGCACTAATTAGAAATAAATGAGGGAACATACCACTAAAAATTCAGAAAATGAAAACTGTTCCCTACAGACTTATCAGACTATATAAATAAATGCAAGGGAACATTGGACACTGCACTCCTGTACAGGAATGTATGGATCCATTATTTAATTGTTAGTATTATGTTTAATGCAAACCCCTGCAAAAAATGAAAAGAAAATTACTTCTGTCTGTAATAAAACATATACCTTAATAAAGTAATATAATATAAGTACTTTTAATATGAGTTAATATGACTGTTCTGCTTCTGAAACCTGGCCAGAGCATAATATGTATTTCTTCTGAACTCAGAAGTGTGTGTGTGTGCGTGCGCGCACACATATATGAGCTTAAAGCAGCTAATCAATTTAAAGTCAACTCAACTGCTATGGCTGTGTGTAATCACTGCAGCTGAGTTGAATTTAAAGCCATAAGAAATAAATATTATCCTCTGTCAGATATAGAGTAGCAATCCTAACCTACAATTACAAGTAACTCTTAAAATTTTCATTTCTCTGAACGGTAATTAGAACAGTTTAGTTGGTACTACCATTTAAAATTCTGAGAAACAGTGAGTGATACAGCTATGGCTGAAAATCCAAAGATAGTCACCACATACACGGGCTCAAAAGACCAAAGCAAATTAAGAAATTTTATAAAAAGACTACAGGATTATGAACTAAACTGCAGCCAACAACACATAGGTACTGTAATTATGATTGAATATCACTAATTACTTGGCACTTCACTTTATACATTGATGAAGCAAGCAGATATCTGTCTATAATTACAATGTAGTGCAGCCTATAGAAACTGCAGTTCCCAGATCCCATATTGAAATATTTGGAAAATTTTCAGAAAATGATTTATACCAAAAGTTTTCAGGAATGGCAGTCATGCTGCAAGCACATGTAAAGTCAGAAGTTGAGAACTTTGAAGTGACCATCTGCAGTAAAGGTAAGTGGCAGGATGTTTTTTTACAGAACCAATTTGGTTACTTATTTATGGTTTATTTAATGACACTCAGTAGCTAAAAAACTATATAGTGTCAAATGATAGAATGATTAATGAATTGGAAAGAATATGGAAGGAAGCAGTCATGACCTAATGTAAGTTACCACCTGGACATTTACCTGAAAAACTGAGGAAAACTACTATAACCTAAAACAGGATAGCTGATCTCTGGTCCAAGATCTGAAGGTGGGGCCTTGCACATACAAAAAATTTGGCTATAATATTCAGTCCTTTAAATTATTTAATTATAAACTACATAAGACATAAAAATGCCTGTTCTGGTTTTGCAGTATACTGTCTTATTCAATCTACTGTCTTGTCACCAGTTTGGTTCTCTGTGAATTATAGCAAATTACACTGGGACTACCGAAGAGATAGAAAGCAAGACAGAGTGACTAACTGAGTGACTACCTTGATGGGGACAATGTCTGGACAGTACATAGGTTGGAAACTGAACGGTGATGGTGCTATGGTGGAAGTGGTCGTGCTAAAGGCATGGTGGTGATGCAGTAGGTGTTGGTGATGGTGGCTGTACGAAGACATTTGCTGGCTCCCCTCGACCTCCCACGGTTGGTGGAATGAGTGGAACGTCGTGTGCACATTCGGTGGGAAGCAATCGTCACCCTCATCGGGTGAATTCAAACCACCGCTGGGCGGAGTTGAGATCAACACCTCCTTGAAACAAATGGAATCAGAAAACAGCCACACATGCAGAAAATGAAACTAAAATCAAAATAAAATACTGGGTTTAGTTTTGTGACATACATATGCAGTTGCAATGTAAAGAAAACGCACGTAATTATACTTCACTAGAGCGTTGTTACCCTTATCCCTAATGCTTTGGGTACCACACATATTCTATGCTGAGTTTATGAGACAACAATGGCCATTACCCAACATGTACATGGTTTGGTATGTGTCATTACCGCTTTTATTTGGAAAGGCACAGGGACACTGACATTAACAACTTATCAGATTAACTGATTCTGAAGTTCCATCAAGGAAACTCCCATCTCCAAATTAAATAAGCTCTGCATAGAACAAACATGGCCAGCAAATAATTCTTTTAATAGGCGACTGCTACTGAAGCATCAATAAATCCAAACAATAAGCTGCAAGGACTGAATCCTATAGCTATTTAGTTCAAGTTACATTAACTTTAACCTAAGTTGGCTCAGACTTCTGGTTAAACATAATTAAAATTCACAGTTTCCCTTTAAGCATGTATGCTACAAACTATAAAAACAGCTTTGTGGTTTATTGTCTTTTTGTATACTTTGTAACAGGCCTAAATAACATCACTAGACCAGATTAATTAATCATGTCACCTCCGCACACAAAACTTTTAACGGCCTATGAAAACATATCCACATGCTTAAAAATTCAATGAGAAATTGCACTTCTTGGTAAAATGAGACATATTTTAGATACAGTCATAAAAGCTTAAACTGGACCTAGTGAAATGTTCTATAGGTCTACTATCTGTGAAAATTAAGTTTATGTTACGACAGCAATTGTTTAAAAAAAAAATTGTTTATATATTCTGCAAATATGCTTCAGATACTTTCATAACATGAACCAACCATGTTTCTCACAAAATTTATTTTGCAAATGCCTGCCATAATATCAGTACCTCAGCAGCATAATCATTCAACCATCAACCCGTTTAAAATAGAAATTTTGCTAGAATATGAAGCAAAAGTCTGTAATTGTTTAAGAAAAAGAAGAAAAAAACAGTCCCTTGCATTGCAACTGTATTACAAACTCTTTAAGCATGCTAACGATAAAAATAACGTAAAGAGAATCACAAATATGCAGCTTCTCTGGTATATAACAAACACTACGGGATTCAAATGTCAGTGAGGAGAGGTACCAATCATGTGTAAGCAGTGAAACCAAGCATGTGAATGGGAATTGGCACATTCCACTGAACAGACTTGTTTTGAAACATCGAACAATGAGGACAGCATGCAGTATGATCAGTATTTAAAATGCAACAACCTGTTCCAGTGCATTATTCCTAATAACTTACTTCATACTACTCGGATTATATTGTGAAGATGAGCTCTTAAAACCATTAATATTAAATATTTTGATAATACTTTCTGTTCCCCACATCCTTCAAACTACAAAATAAAATCTACTAATGTGACAATTAACAACTTGTTTCATCTAACGAAGGCAATGCACAACACCAGAATGATCTTGCATATGGACTCATATATCAAAAAATATTCCCTTTCGTTTCAAACACCATGTGTTGTGTATATTTAAAGCAAGCATTACGTCTTACACTTGGCCGATACAAAACAAAGAGGGAACTTGCACTTTTTGTCAACAAGTTTATGTATGTAAGAACATACGTACATTTATCCTCAGAAAATTCTTTAAAGTCTTTTTGGATCATAATATATGTTATCTGCGGATGCTTCTCCACTTATACATATATTTTTCTAATAATAAAGTAATAATACTTTTTGTATGTGAAAAACTGTGTACAAATAAAACTGAATCAGTGCTTGATGAGTATTAATTACATCCAGTTAAGTAACAAGACAGCAGATTTGAGAACCAAATTAAGAGTCAATATAATGCAAAAATCATATTTTGCCTCCATGAAAGTATAATATACAGATATCACCATCACTGTCATCATTATCATCATGTAACAGTCAAGGAGTCGTTGACTGATTCTAGCCTCAGCCATCCGAAGGTCTCTTTAAAGGTAATCTTTGGTTTCTTAATGTGGCTTTTATGTTTGTTATAGTTTGGTAACACTCTCTCTTTGCATTCTGTAGTAACAGTGATAACTGGATACGTAGTTTTTAATTTTTCATTAACCTGACAGAATTTTAACTTGCTATGACAACAAAATTGACTGACTGACAGGTAGAATGGCTGATTAAATAAGTGTGTCAATGAGTGGTACATAAAAAATAAAGAAGTGGAAGTTTGTACAGACTATTAGACATGTTTTCAGAACAAGAAAAACAGCATCGCATTAAATAATCATTTGCAGCAACAGTGCAGAAATAAACTATAAAAGCTTTAATTATTTAAAATACTGTCATCTCCTACTATAAACTGCGAAATGGGAGGGGGATTTGAAGATTGCCATTAAATGCTTCTTTGTCAAATAAAAATAAAATAAATAGAACTGATGTCATTGTTTTGTTGAAACTGAGAAAGTATGTTTCTTTAGGTGGTATACTTCTCAACAGCTTTCCCAGGGAGATGGCCCTCTACAAGAGAGCACGGGGGGGGGGGGCTGTTCAGCTACTCTCAACACTACTCAAATATGCTTCAGAACTGAAGTAGAAGCATACCTGTGTTTGTCCAGGGTGTGGGGGCAAGTTAGTAAGTACTATCTCTGTCCCCAGCTGCAGAGGAAACCTCTTGCCAGCTCGCACATCCTTCACTCTCTTGATGGCCAGTAGTATCTTTTTCTGGTGACCCAGCTTAACAATGCCTATGTCCTCCAGGTCTTCCCATGTGAGTTGTGTCACATCTTCTACTGTCTGGTAGCCTTGTTGGTGAAGCGCAGGGCCATATTCCTCTAGACGCAGCAGCCGCAGCCATTCCTCCATGGAGCCCTGTACGACAAAGATCCACATTTAAGATAAATCATCCACAAGTAAAATGGGCAAGGTTATGGTCACACTGAATCATTTCCCACTTCCTTACCAAATATAAAAATATGTTATTTACCACAAATTATTGTATTTATTTAAATAACTTCTTTATACTCATCTCTCTATTTTAAATTCTAAAACAGAATTCGGGAAACATGAAAGCACAGTAAAACATAATTATAATAAAATTCCATGAGACCTTAACATTTTTCTTTATTTCACACAAATCCTTATATCTAGATAAATAGTACTGCACTTCACATACATTGTGTATTTGTGTGTTTATTTGTGTAGAAAGCCCCTTCAAATTCAATATCTTAATCCCTCCTCTTTTTTCCTTTCCCTTACACCTTCTGTTCCTTCATCTCTTGCCTTCCTTTCTCATATGTTTCTTTCTTTTGTGTTATATTTAAAAACACATGACACAAACATACAGGAATCGAAAACTAATATAGTACTTCATAGCACAAAACTAAAACATTCTATATGTAAAATTAGCACTCAGAACATGCCAATCCAAGATACAACAATAAAAAATATCAGCCCTGACTATGTTCTCGTATATCACACGTGTGAGTGCAAGCAAGCTCGCCCACCCACAAACACTGTCTTTGATATAAAACAAAATTAAACTGAAATAAATAAGATGAGGGTCCCGCGCCGTAGCCGCGCGGTCTGAGGCATCATGCTTCGGAATGCGCGCTGGTTCGAGTATCGGGAGAGAAGAAATTTTCTCATGAGCTTTCGACCGGTGTATGGGACCGGTGCCAACCCAGCATCGTGAGGAAATTGGGGAGCTACGATGAGTAGCGTAATTCGGTCATGAAAGCTAGCGATGGCTGGGGGTTCGTCGTGCTGACCACACGTCACCCTGTATCTGGTTGGATGATCGTTCACCTCTGCTTAGGCATGTGAACGTGAGGCCAGCAGTCAAGCTAGTCGGCTTTGGCTCTCTGGAGCTGTTATGCCACAGATTTAATTTCTTTAAATAAGATGAGGAGGAGAATATGTAATAATGAGAATGATTTTATTACAAGACAACTCTCCTTGTGCAAAACATCAACAGATGATGATTTCCATTTTAAATATATGAATATTTATATCGGATCGGAAATTTCGTTCTTATACGATAGGCCAGGGAAGCGCTACTCTGAATCAATATGTTACCTAGATATAATAAGCGAGAAACATTTACTCACAGGAATGTAATCAGGAAGTCCATCAGAAATACTTAATTGAGCAATCTCAGCCTTTAACTTCTTTCGATGATTTGGTTTCTTTATGCCGATTGCTGTAAGATCCTGTGAAAAGAGACGTTTTCCATTACTACAGCAATGTTTCAGTAATAACATTATCATGGAAGATAAATTTACAACACAATGCTGCAGATGTTTAACATTCCAGGTAGAATTGTCTTATTTTCTTTATGCTCTAATGCTGTAGAAAAGAGACACAAATTCAACTGTTAATAATTTTCGTCTGTGACTAACAGTAAAGATTTTGTATGTTCCAAGATGTTTCTTTTGTGTAAAACAAAGGAATAATTCACAGGAATATGGTGTCTGTTAAGTTGGTTAAGTTTCTGACAGCCTTTGTAGTGATTACTCTTCTTGGATCACGTCAAAAATATATGATTTCTTTTAATGTTAGCATTCAATCGTGATTGCTAGCTTCCATGAAAATCTAAATAAACATTTTATGTATTCCTCATTAGATATACACCAAACAGAAAAATATTTCACAAAGTTCAGAAAATTTTGTATTTATATCATTAACACCTTGGCTGTATAAAAAATATATTTATATGTTTGTCCCATGACTGCAAAAGTGTAAAAAAGTCTTATTTTTTATACAATCACAAAACTGCATATGCACATAATTCCCTTCTCTATTATGAAGACTTTAATATAAAACAAGTGTTGAAATCTTGACTGTGTAATGCAATGGAAATCCCACAAACTGAGACATGCATCTACATAAAAGGTAAACAGAATGTGACAAAACCAAGATAATGTTCATCATGATTGCTACTTACTTCAGGAGTCATTCTACAGATAGTTGGCATGTCATAACCAGCTGAGGCAAACAATGGAAAATACTCCTCAAAGTGGAGATCCATCAGCCATGAGTGCAGCACATCCTGATCCTGAAATTGTGCGACATCCAAACTGAATTTTCAAACTCATATGCACTTTCTGGTGTGACTGGTATCATACAAACATCATGCCACACGGCTGGCATGTGCAGTATGTCCAGCCTCATTCACTCTGTTAAGAACCCTCCATGATTGCCTCTTCTTAGTAAGCGGCCCATCCACGTACGAGTCCGGCTCGGCTCGGGTTCCATTGAGCCAAACTCGTTTGTGGGTGGCGTATCACGAGCCGAGTTTGCTATGCATGCGTGGTGAAACATATCCGAGCCCGGCGCACGAGTCAAGCTCGCCGAACCAGACTCGTACGTGGATGGGCCGCTTAACCACTTCCAAGCGAAATATTCCATATATTTCTCCTTCCTTTTATACATGCTAGGGGACAGGATAGTGTCAATCACAGACCAGGGTTTGATCCCTAGCAGGATCAACAAAATTTTGTTATTCTAGCCCCTACATCCAGACCAGCTATGGGGCCCACCCAGCCTACTACCTAATGGGTGCTGGGAGTAATTTCCCTGGAGGTAAAGTGTGGCCAGGGCATGAAATTGACCACTCACCTCCATCTAGAGCTGAGTTCAAAAATGAGTAGGAGATATACCTCCTATCCCCAGAAGTGCCTCAATGGTATGCATGCTACATATCAAGTCAATTTCATCATCCTCGAAGAAAGCAAATTATGAACGTGGATACAAATATTTCCTCAGTAGTATTATTACTATGATTAATCAATTATAAACAAGGTTAATATATGGCCAACACACAAAGCAAGTGAGACTGCTACAAAGCTTGTTCTTTTATGATTCAAGAAGAAAAGGGGAAACAGGGTGGAGCCCATAGATTACAGGTGGTAGAAATAAATTAACTGTTGAAATACATATTGCAAATTAACATGTGATTTACAGTTTATGGGTGGAGTTAACAAAGGTGATAAAGAGTCAGTACAGACCTTGAACATATCTCCTAGTCACAACAACTACATAACAACTCAACTGGGAATGAACAGAAAACACTCAATACAGAACCAAGAAATTACTTCCTATTTTCACGATACTGCCACAAAATTATCAAGACTGGAAAGGTGTACGTACTCTTTGGAGCACACTCACATTTCAAAGATGTTCAGGTATCTAAAACCATTGTTGTGCAACAAGGTGTTCCAACATGGACTCTAGGTAATTCTAATGCTAACGCTATAACCATGACTGGTGAAGCACAGCGGCTGTCCAGGCCTGGTGGCCAAGGCAGGGGAGAAGTACCCTATGGGACAATAATCACTCAGTAGATTTCTGTCTTCTGGGTTGTTGCGATGTGTAGTCTGGTAGATGTTTAATAACGTTTCTGAGGTCATACTGCCTCCGTCATCAGGGCGATCAGGACGATGGATCGCCCTGATGACGGAGGCAGTATGACCTCTGAAACGTCGGTAAACATCGACCAGACTACACTGCGCAACAACCCAGAAGACAGTAATCTTCATACTCATCG
Organism: Zootermopsis nevadensis; assembly: GCF_000696155.1. The sequence continues at coordinate 28,043 of NW_019061396.1, forward strand.
CCCTGATGAAGGAGGCAGTATGACCTCTGAAACGTTGGTAAACATCGACCAGACTACACAGCGCAACAACCCAGAAGACAGAAATCTTCATACTCACTACATTATCAGGTTCTTAAAAAGGATCTCTGCTCCATGAAATTGGTTATTTAGAGGTAAGAGAGGATGGTACAGAGAAACTGGCTTGTCTTAAACTTAGTAAGTCAAATCCCTCTCCAAGATCACCGCATTCCTCTCATCAGTTTATTGGCAGTCAAGAATCTACTCACAGGCACTCCTTGATGCAGTAACCTTTCTGCCCGTGATGCTGGGCCACCGTGTTCAGACGAACCCAGAGATGACGATGATAGTGAGCAACGTGGGCTGGATGAGAGGCCGCCCATAGTAGTGCCGCTGCCCCGCGGGCCAGAAGGACCCAGAAGATGATACCCTGATGCTCGTCCACTGTCCAGACTTGCTGTGCTATGACGTGAGCCTGAGCCCGATCCAGAACCGGATGATCCAGGACTGTCTCGGCCAGGACTCTGCCAACACACATGTGAGTCCTTCATTAGAAAACAGTCCTCATTTTGTCAAGCACAGAATAAGTTTTCCTGTCTTTATTTCCCCACTAACTAACTAGATGGCTTAGGGAACATGACGGTTCATCACCGAATTAACCAAAGCCCTCCACTGGTCCCTGTCCTGAGCCAGCAAAATCCAATCACCCTTATTTCCCCACACTGTTTATAAACATGTGAAGACAAAAAAGTGAGCTTTTAAAAATTGGGTACTCGTGGGTTATCGGGACTCATCGCTTTAAAAATAGGTTAGGTTAGGTTAGGTTAATGTGTATGGATAAATGACATATACTTGAAAGTTATTATATTGACAACTAACCTAACCTATTTTTAAAGCGATATGTCCCGGTAACCCACTAGTACCAAAAATTGTAAAGACAACACATTATTAGTGTTTTAGGAAGGATTGTTTTTTCACACCTGTGAAATCTGCTTTTCTGACCTATTCTTCTGTGTTTAAGTGATAAGCTTACACATTAATATGCCATTGTGGTGAATCATAATGCTGATGCAATTGTGCAATGTGACCACTTACTTGGAGTCCTTTTGTTTAAAGGAACAGTGTCCCAACTGACCTGGGTCATGTCAATGCCCTGGTCCTCCTGAAGGGACAGCTGATGGTAGTAAGCTGCTCCCTTCCCTGCCGGATGCATCAGCTGAGTGTACTGTACTCCCTGAAAATGACAGACCAGAAACTTGATTTTCTGCACTAATTATTAATGCAAATGTTACACATAAAGCAATATAAAAGTTCCACTATGAATGCACAGCCTTTGTATTTTCAGTCAGTTTTCTTTTTTAATTTTTATAGCAGGGAAATTTTCTTTAACAGAAAAGGTATCAGACTGCTTAGGCCTGAAATAAAAGGTAGCTGTCTGTTTTGAGCTCTAGAATTAAATCTTATGTATATTTTCTATCTTGTTACCTTCACAATAATTAACAATAGTACAGCATGCAAAATACAGTTAACTGGAATTTTTCGCAAATATAATTTAAAGCATCCCTCACTTTCATGAGAGGATGTCGTATCTGCAGTTCAGTAATGGCTTAATGTCCGAGACTCGCTGGCACGAATTTGATTTTTGGACATAAAACACAAACCACTTTCAAGAACCATACATTACGCGTAATGGCCTCTTAAGACAAAATTTCAGTTCATGACAATAGGCCAGTATGTTTATTTACATATTTGTGATTTATTAACGACTCTGTCAGCAGCTCAGACAATACAGCACCCAATGACAGGAAGATGAATAAATAGTGAAGTGGATTGAAAAATAAGGAAAAGGTCATGGCTTAATACCTTGACATCTTGGAGAAGGGTCTGAGGAAAGTCATGAATCTCCTGTCAGGGTATCTATGATACGAAACCAGGACCTTCTGAATGAGAACTTATAAAGCTGCGACATCCGGTATCAGGCCTATGTGTCCTCATGACTTTCAGTACTTATAATTCACTCGGTAATCCTACAACGTTTAGAACGAAAGGCAAAATGTTAAAGAACAGGAACATAAAATCAATTTCCGAAAAGATCTTCTTCCAGGCCTTTCAAGTGCGTACAAGACGGAAAGAAAATAACTACCATTACACTCTGAGCCCTAGCCTTTCAGGAACATTCTCTCAGCCAGTTCTTCGATCCTTTTTCGACATCTGATAGATTCCTTCGATTGGGGATCGGCATGTCGCAGCGCCTCTGCCTCTACGGGCACACCCACAAACCATGTGACATACACGTGCCGCGGAAGAAAGATGACAGAAATAGAGAGAAGACAGCGAAAAAGGAGAAAGGGTCCTTTTTATGTATTCGAAGACAGACCACACCAGGAGAGAGAGAGAAGACAGGGAAAAAGGAGAAAGGGTCCCTCTTATGTATTCGAAGACAGACCACACCAGGCTAGGCAGGAGAACAGACGCGAAACAGCATACTGATCATAAGTATGGCCTACAGAAATATATATTCGGATTACAGGGCTCACAGACTGGAAGGCAGGTCTACCTGGAATATAAAACGGATAACAAAGACATGCACGTATTTCAGGTCACGGCAAAAGACAACATTTTAACAATTCGAACGCGATGTCCTACAATCTTCGTTGATATTATCAAATTATTATTATTACTGGTCCTGTTTCGTGTATCGGAAATCAAAACTGATAAAGGGCTGTAGGCATATTATTCATAGACAGTTTTGCTCGTATGGTCACAGGTCTGTTTGCATTTTTCTCTCTCGGGTACAAAATGTCTACAAACGAGTATCGTTTTCTGTACCTGAGGTCCTGGAAACGTGAATGCTGGATACGAAAACTGGGGTCCTGGAGACTTGCCACACATTCCATATATTTCGCCATGATCGCAGCCATCTGCAAAAGAGAAATACCATCACACACTTGCACGTAGAGAAACACATATGATGCCATTCCACGCTACGTACATTCTGTAATGGAAACGACGTCGTCAAATTAGTCGAAAATCGAATTCCTTTCATTCTCTTTCCTCTGCCGATTTTTTTTTCCTTTGAGAATGAGAGAAACAGCGAAATAAAGAGACCTATAAAAATGTTCAATTGAAAAAGTGTCGTTAAAATATCTCCGGAATCAAATCATCCACCTTCCTGTGATACCATCCTGTAAGTCATTAAATCAAATCACGTTCTCTTGCGACATCTCTTGTGAGAACAACTCACAGAATCCACAGACTGATCCAGACCGACATCTTAATGGAATTCACAGCTTTCAGATTTTCGAAAGAAGGGGGATTTTAGGCAGAACGAAATTTAGAACCAGAATATTTTGAACAGATACACATTATCATCGTTTCGGCAAATTAATTATCGGCACCCTCTCCGCGATGTCTCCTGAAGAACGGGTTCACAGATAGAACACTAGCCTTGTAATCCTTGGGTCCCGGGTTCAATTCCCGGTGGTGCTCAGATTTATAACTTGGGCAAGGCCGTGGTCTAGGCAACACGGAGTTTTCCTCCGTGGCATCCCAACAATTACTCCATTCACACACAGAAGAAGGCAATGGCAAACCACTTCGGGATCATCTGCCAAGAACGTATATGAACAGATCCCAGTCCGAGAAAAGGATGGAAGAATCCTGTTCATATGGACCTGTCGTCAGACAGAACACTAAAAATAAAAAATAAAAATAAATCTATTGTGATGAAATGTTTCCTGTACTTCGATTAACGACTGCACGTAGCTGCGTTAAGAGCAGTGGCTGTCTGTAATACAGTAATTAAAAATAATATGATGGTGTCAATAATTTGGTGTCTGTTTCAATCAGATCAACATTTTCTGAACACTGTAATATTTTCGTAGAAATGTTTCTCGAATCTGGACTGAAGCACACATGCCTCCACAACAAATTATGTCTTCTGACTCTTCAGCTGATAAAACCTCCGATGCTTCTGAACCAGTATGCAACGACATATCTAAATCCGAATGCCTTTCTTAAAGTTTAATATCAATCCACTGAGTACCGTAACGACAGTGAGACATTGCCAGGTCTTCTCATCTGATTTGACCTGCGTCGATGTCTCTCTGTTGGCCTCTTCCAGCCTCGATATTTTTCGTTTTCCATACATATAAAAGCCACTACACGTTATGATTTCACTGCGTGTGTGCTAAAAAGTCACGGAAAACGTGTGTATGCATGCAGGCCTGTGCCTGGATGATGTGCGTTTGTATTACTGTGATCTCAATATTTTGTTCCTTTGTGTAGTCGTTCTGGACTTAATATTACAAACATATATACCCCTGCATTCGCGAGCGATATATCCCTCAAATACTCACAAATGGCGAAATTTGCGAATATGACCACGGGCCTTATGTGGAAAGGATGTATCAGGCCTTGGCGTTGTCTTGTGAGCACGGTAACGAACCTTCAGGTTCTATAAAAGTGGCAAAACAAAGAGCTTTCATTCCCCGTCAACTTTGACAGGGCATATACACACACTGCCACGAAACAGGTTAAGTTGTCCAAAAGGAAGATGTTTCGTGGCCTGACCTGAAAAATGAATAGTAAAGAAGCAGCAGGTTTGAAGTCTGAAACAAGTGGGTGATGTATAGCCGGTCGGTTGTTATAACAGTAACGGCACTCTTGGCTGCAGCCAACTCAGAAAACAGGCCTCAGACACAGAACAATGCAAGGCCAAATCATTAGTGGCGGCAACTCAGCAGAATACAACATGAAAAACACTCTGAGCTACAAGGGATTAAGAAACATTTATTCTCATTGAAAAATATTGCTAACGTAACGGTTCTTTGCCCAAGTTTCTCTTAATATAAACTGATACAAAAGCAATTCTTTTTCTCCAAATCACTCATCTTTAATCGCTGTTTGCTACGCCAGCATCCTCCAACATTCATAATTTTAAAAACCTGTTAGTTACTGGCAACATTGAGGAGAGCGTCATTTTTTTTGGTCCTGTTTGGTGGGTCATAACTGTAACACAGAAAACGTCTTACAACGGAATCCCAAAGGGTCCACACACTTATAATTTACCTTTAATATTCAACTGTGTTAAAGAATGCATGAGCTCTTAAATTTAAAACATCGGAAATTGTGAAAGCGTGAGCTCGAATAGTTAAAAGTTGGAGGACATATTGAAAACTTCTGATTCATGTTCTTGTGGAAAAAGAAACGGTCCATACAGAATTCGTTTCCAGCGAGATCTGTTTCCTTTCTCAGATGCGTAAAATATTCCGATCATCACAGAAATAATTAAATAAAGAAATAAACAGAAGGAAGTTTATGAATTTTAGTATATATTTTAAATTCTAATTTCGAAACGTATTTTTGATAAAATTAGTGGTAAAAGACACAAGAACAACTAATAAAAATCAAATATATTCAATATCTCAAATAATAATAGTACACATATTGGTCAATAGGGTATGACGTAAACGGAAGTAAAGCGCAGGGATTGGATGATCCCGTCCTAGGCTACTTTGTACTTTAACAACCACAATATTTCACCTCTATCTGGGGTAAACTTCTACCAGTCTGGTATAACAACAACCCAGACCCGCCGCCTTGAAAACCTCGAAAAAGGATTCAACCTTATTAGGGAAGGAAACCCCATTCTCTTCGATACGCCACTGGTCGCCTGTCAAAGGACTGCAAGAGACAGTATAAACTTAAAGCACGCAACTTGAATCTCTTATCTGTAAACGTCCTCATACAAGGGACGATCAGTCCGACTTTACGGTTCCCTCCCGAGATAAAAAGAATATACCTCTACACTGTCTTATCTCAGCTTTCCACCACCTTCGATATTTCCACCCTACAAAGCAAATGCTATTGAAGGAGGCGGGAGAAAACGCCAAGGTACAAGACATGCTCAAATACGACTCAAAACCAAAACTTGTATCACGTTAGGTGTGACAAGGAGACGTAAGCTGTTGTGTTGCTGGTGGTTATTGCGTTGCGCAGTAAACAATCCTCAGCCCGCAGTTAACCAACGTCGTATCTTATTACCTCCCGGTAGGTTACACGTCATTTGAGTTACAAATCAATGAGGCGAAATTACTATCCGCGTCAGTTTTCTTGGTTGACTTAGTACGACGCGTTCTGCGCATGAGCAGCTCAGCTCTGCGGCCGAAAGTAACATTTCTCCCTTACGAGGTGCGATCGGAAAGTTTCAAGACTGTGTCAATAGAGGGCGAACCGGATGTAGCACGAGCTTCTGCCGCTAGGGGGTTCGGCCTACATTCATAGTGAATCAGTGTGCCAGCCGGCATCATCGAATTAGCATTTGTTTCTTAGTTACGGGCGTTTTGGTAGTGCATTACACCGACCCTCCTGCGATTTCGGAATGGCGGATTTTCATGAACAAA
>NW_019061396.1:52285-62389 GCF_000696155.1 Zootermopsis nevadensis
ATCAGCCCGGCTCTGAGGTCCACCCAGCGGATACCTTGGAGTCTTTCCCTTGCGGTAAAACAGCGACTCACCTACGTCCAAAACCGAGGTTAAGAATGCGCTACGCCATTAACCACTCCCTCGTACGTATTTTATGTCTGATAATTGATTAAGCACACAGGAACATACATCATAAAACAAGCTCCAATTTTTATATATTTTGATGTACGGGCTTCTAAAGCGATAACGGGAAATATACAAGTATATCCTGTATGTATTGCTTTTATATAATTTTCACCATGCATAACTTGAAGCTTTCGCCGGCGACTAAATGCGATAAAATCTTCTCGGGCAACGAACCACGTCAATTATGAACGGGAGTCCATGTTTCCAACGACCCCCTCTGTCTCCATCATCAGGAAATATGTCGCCCGATGTTATTTAGATATTTTTCTTTGTCCAATCAATCGGCCTGTCGTACTAAAGTTTCATTGCAAAAAAAATACATTAACATACATCTCATTATGCTACGGCCACAATTATAAAATTCCAACAATTTGTATGTCAACCGGAAACTGAAACTTCTGATGACTGCGATATCGACTATTAGACGTTAACCTGCCTGCGATTATGTCAACCGGAAACTGAAATGCAAATGACTGCAATGTCGACTATTAGACGTTAACCTGCCTGCGATTTAACCAAGCAAAAATAAAAATAAAAAAAAGCAGCTAAGAGAAAAGTTCTTTTGAAAGTCTGCTGTTGCGTTTTGCTGGAGATCAATAAATTACCAGCCACAGTGCACGGTGTGGAGTAACTGCTTGTAGTGCGTGCCGATATGTGTTCTTTTATGTTTTGTAGCGGCCAATTGGTAGAACAATGTGACCATGACCGGTCACAGTTCCACGAACCGGTAGTCACCTCACACTTCCCACCCGCTCTCATTCTGTAACCATGGGTTTCTCGATTTTCTCCAGACCTGGGACCACATTCGTGCGCATTTTTCAGTAACAAAGCACCTCTGCGCAGGCGTAGATCTTGTTGCTGTAATATTGGTTGGTTCCTGAACGTTTCGAGGCCCCAGTTTTTCAGCGAACGTCAAAGAATGTTGCGTTTCGCTACCGGGAACAAGTGTGGACGTGCTGGAGCAGCGAACAGCTGGTAAATCACAAACGCCACAGTTGTGCGCCTTAACGTCCTCGCTTGAACCTCGTAATGCGTTACGCTCTTACGATACGGGTACGAAGATCATACATAGGGGAAATTTATTGAAACGCCACAGGAATTTATTAGGAATGGTGTTAAATTAGGCCTACTCTTGCAAACAGGTTCACATACTCTACGGGAAGTCTAATGGTAACTGTTAAGATGAAAAGAACGCATTTGTCACTAATCAGCGACTTTACTCGGTCACAGAGGAAATAACTTTCAGAAATGTGCAATAGTATTAATCTCCTCAAGTGGTTTTCCTAATGATACTTGGTGAGTAATACAAACGAAGATTCTTCTCATAGCGTAATTTTTTCCAGCATCCTACTTCCTTCCTTTAAATTAAAATATTATTATTTCACACACACACACGACCTATTAAAAAGGCTCTCTTCTGGGGTGTAGCATAATTTAACCTGGTAGGTACTGACCGACGTTTCAGAGGTGTCGTGAGAACCTCAGATCACAAACACAAACTTTGAAGTCTGACGGTAGCTGTTATCTAGAATAAACACGTGTTAAATTGTACATCTGTCACCGATATATCAATGTTTTTACTAATAACTTTGATAATATTCTACTTACAAACACATTCTGATTCCGTATAAACAATGATGTTGTACGTTACAGAATTTCATGAAAATAAATCCTGCATCTTCCGCCAATCCTGTACAGTCGCCATACGACTTGGCGCCTCCATTTCCCCCCCCCCTTCCCTGCCCCCAGGTACACATGGAGGTCGACCTGTAGGCGTAAGAAAATAACATACCTACATGAAACTAGCCCACCTACAGGCACTTGCCTAACCAGTCCAACTCATGAAAGCAAGATCAGACATACAAAGTCGTATTACAAAACTAATACGATGTAACTGCGGTCTAAAGAGCCTCAGATACGCCATGCTATTATTTCAGACAACTACTGTTATTTTACGTTAGCTCAAAGTAATTGGTTAGTGCTGGATGGCAAGGATTCAAAACCCAGTAGGCGCACTAACTCTTATCTTCGCCACTACATCCAAACGGTTTTGCGGTCCATCCAGCCTCCTACCCAAAGGGCTCCGGGTGATGGTGGGATGGGATTTGCTCGGGGTTAAAGAGGCAAGGCCCCTGTAATACGTCTTCATTCCTTTGGTTCCTAATACCTTTTGCCTACAGCGATTTAATACTCCTCTGTGATACGTAATCAAGTGTTTATATTTTTCTGCTGGTAATCGAATCTCGACCTGAACACCAAAAACTATCACAACTATAGCGCAATTTCTATTGTTTCCATTCAGTCCCTATAAGCGATACTACAAAAGACTCTTAGTAGTCACAGTCGATTTCTACCACATCCTTTCCGTGTCTTACGTTAAGCGTTTAGCCTGAGTAGGCGTCATCCAGCAGATGGAAGACATAAGCCGACGACTGAAATTCGTGGGGGAGATGCACGAAGCCTGGATGTATCCAAGCCCAAATACTTTAACGGTATTATTATCTGGTTGCATATTATCAGAGATGAAGTTTCCAGAAAAAGGTGCCCCGCAAATTTTAATAAGTCATAAATATTAAAAGAATAAAAATATTCACTACTTAAGATTATCAACAGGGTACAAAGTTGCTCGGTTACCGGACTGAAGTATGGCAATCACACCACTAGGACTGAGAAACTAATTTAAATTATAAAAAGCTTAGCATAACGTGTTTCGGGATTTGATCCAGGGATTTCAGCATGATTATATGACGCTTCGGAGCGCAACCCAACGTTTTGAAAAGAAACGTCATTTGCATTTATGAGTGACGGAAGCACAGATTTCACAAATCACTACATCGGCTCCGGTTTTTGAAGAGTTAAATTAAAACCAGAGTACATATTACATTAATCGTGGGCTGACAGCTGCGACGGTCTGTATGCTGTGCTCGTGACAGATATGAACTTCAGAGTGGGTTATATTAATGGCACAAGCCAACACGAGTTGGTTCCAATAAATTCGTATGCGTGTTTTCAAATCTACAAAGGTGCTCAGATTATTAACATGCACATCAGCTATGATAGTTAAATAACCGGATTTGTTTTTCGATGTAGCGAGTAGTGAAACTGATGAGTTTGCCCGTGTCGGAACATGTGACTACATGATTTAGCAATTTTATATTAAATAGTAGTTGCGATTCAGTTTTCACTGTGGTTGCAGGAAGTGTTTTTTTTTATCAGCAAACTCATTTGTCAAAAGCACAAAGAAAGAGATTTGTGAGATTGGTGGAAGCAGACGGCTGAAGAGATTTCGGTCTTGCAGAACGATCCGTAACAATCTGCACAATCTCGAATTAAAAATTCGACTACGGAAAAAGCTCGAATGTCAAACTCAAAGACCAAAACCACGTTGATACATTTTTCTTGGTGTTAAAGACCACAACCATCAAATATTCTTTCCTTCAGAGCAAACAGTCAACCTAGAATTCTGTTTTTAGGTTTTGGAAAGTTTATGGAAGTGAATTAACCGAAGAAGGCCAGTTCTTTGCCTGTCTATTACAGTTAGCCCAGAGCAATCCCCTTAAAGAGATTTTTAGCTAAAATGATAAAGAAAAATGTGCTGAATATCCACCTTAGTCACCCGAAATTTTTGTATTATCTTAAAACTAAAAATATCCATGAATGAGCTCATTTTTAATAACTTCAAGGCATTCAAACGTAACATACTTCGAAAGCGCTCCTCACCCACCTGAGCTGCAGGCAATGCGAGCAGCGTAAATCTTTACCCCCAACTCCTTCCGTGCCAAAAATGCGGTTCTGAACTTCACCATTACTAGGCGTTCTTCACGTTCTGGCGTGGGCCGTTTGTGAAACGTCAGTGTACTTCAAAGAACATTTCAATTATTATCATCATCATCATCACTGCAACCATGACCACCAAAATGGGTTCCAGATGCATGAGCCCTGGTTATGGTTCGCATTACAACGTACAACAAACTCAAAGCCCGGACTTCCAGATTCCACCACCAGGGAGAATGTTACTGAAGCTGGGGTAGAATTCTGGATGTGGTATGAAGGGACAGAAAATGACACGACGCACGTGCAACAGGGGCGGTAACCCCTCAAGGGGGCTACAGACTAGGGAGCATATATCTCTGCAGGAAAGCATATTTACATGACTGTCACACGCATGTATCACATTATCTGATGCGTAACTTAGCAACGAACATCTGTTGAACAAAATACGACTCGATAAACGCACGGAGTAACATAGGTTCAGCACACAAGTAACAGACCTACGATCTGCACAAGCGAACGGTAAACAACTAAAAAACACTCAGCCTCTCTCGGCACTGCATTACTGATCGAAGGACTTCAAATTACAGTACTGATCCGCATGGTTGATTTAACCCTGTCCACGCTACGATGGGGTATCTCGCTTAAAGTACATTCATCCTTGCGCCTGAATTTATGTTATATCAGAGAATAACATCGAAAAAATGTATTGCGATACGTCTTAGCAGTTCGTGAATTATTCAACAAAAATCAGGCATACAAATTGACATAAAATACAAGCCTACTACTACAAAAACATTCTAAATAAAAAAAAATCATAATTGAAAATATGTCATTTCGCTTCATCTAAACATATCGCAAGCACATATAATTTTAGACTGTTCAACAACGAATTCTGAAGGTCGTTGTTAATATAGCGTAAAATAAAGTTACTGTTTCCATCATAAGGACTCTAATGATGGAGGCAGCAAGGACCTCTGAAACGTCGGTAAACTTCTACCAGACTACACGGTGCAACAACCCAGGAGACAGTCATCTTCTTATCCTTATTTCTGAGCACCATACGCCAATATGGCGGCAAGCGTTATAATGCTACTTGAGTTCCTGGTCGTTGAACATAAATTATGAACAACTTATACCCCCTGTGGGAAATTTTCTTACTCTGTAACTCTGTCTTTAATCTACTTACGGCCTCGAAAGGGGCTGGTAAGGTAATTTCAAACAACTCTTGTATACATCATATACATCGCACAGCATCACTTGCAGATTGCTGTGTTTCAGAGAACGAGAAGCAAATTATAACACAATTTCAAGAGCACGGCAAATTAAAACGTAACACGAGCTAACGACTACATAAAAAAGAAAGAGCAATAAACATTTAAAATGGAGAAATGTGGCGGAAAGCATAAACAGGTGAGAGAAAAATCGTGGAGTTGTCGTATATAATGGCCTTTGCCAAACGTTGCTGGCTTAACTGGAGACTGAGCTACAAATGAAAGACACAGCTTACTGGAACCCACCACCTCACCAACTTCCCTCTTTGCTAGTCTACTCACGAAGACTGCGACTTTAAGTGCGTCGTTTGGTGGATTTAGACGCTCTGTGTTGATGTAAAAGTAAAATTTATCCCACTATACGCCATGTAGGCGCTTGGGGCCGTCGGGGATCGAGCCCCGGTCGTCCAGCCCGTAGCTAGTCACTATACTGACTTGAGCTATCCCGGCTCATTCTGTGTTGATATACATGTTTAAAATATCAAATTGCATCGTGAAAAGATGAGAAGAAAAAAATACCCGACTTTTCAAAATTATACGTCATAAAATAACCGCTTAAACCGGACAGCGATTTTGTGAATGGAATTAAATAAAGTCAATTTATGATTTTCCGTCTTCGTTTCTGATACCCCTAAAAAAACATAAAAGAATTTGAGCTCTTCCCCCTTTCTTTGAAGCCATACAATTCTAGAGATGGAATTTATTTCTACAACACATCCCCTATTGTTACAACCTTTCTTACACGATCTAATAAATGACTCTACCCTATTTTTTGTGCAGCTGACGGTTACTCAGCTCTTTTTCACAAGAATCAGGCACTTGTTTTATCCCAAGCCAGTTTAATCCGTCAACAACTTCACACACAATTTATCTCACATTTACTTTGATATTAACCTCTCACCCACGCGGTCATTTATCGGGACGTTTTCAGACCAAAGTTTTGTAAACTTTTTTTATTCCCCATGCTATCTTTATGTATTTAATATGATTATAAACATTAGGGGAAGAACACAATTTCCCAAGTTCGTATTATGTAGCTGGTACCTCTCTTCTCGATTTTTGCGCCGTGTATTCTGTCATCTGCATTAACAATTGCCTTAAAGAAAAGGCGACTTTCTTCACAACGCATGGGATCACTAATCTTAAAAACCTGAAACTACCACTACAACATTTTTATTAGGTATACATGCATTCGGCATGGCAGTACATGTGCATCGACGATGGGAAATGCAGGGCACAAACGCGAGAATATAATAAAAATCTGAGCAGGAAACATTTATTCTGTTGCAATTAATGGAATGTTCCACCGCCCTCGTTCCCCTGTTGTCACAGCACCCTGCCACCCGATTAAGACCTTTCCTGCAGTAGACATGTCACGGTCCCACGTGCCTGTTACATTCTACAAATGACCTGCCAAGCGTCTGAAGATCTGGTTACACTCTCCAGTCATCACAAACCCGCTGTTATATCACGTGTCACCCCAATTCACTACGTTCAACAAATAATGTCCTGACAAATGGCACTCACCTAAAGCCACCGTGAAGTTTAACAATTAATGACCTTCTATAGAAAATTCCAGCGGGGTAAATCAACGCGTTTGCATAATCAGACATATCTGGTCTAACATAAAAATATTGGGAAGTATGTCAAGCCATGTCACGCTGATATTGCTTTGCACAGAGATACAAAGATACATATGGGCGTATGAACAATAATACTGCACATTTGTCAAACCAAATAAACTTAAGAATTTGGTCTCCTGTAAATCGGCCATCTTGTTGATAAGCCCGTCTGGCATAATGCCCTCGAAATGATTTGTAGTGTCTAACTCTGTGGTTACACTCACCTTAAACCCACTGTTATGTTCAACGAATAACAGCCTCCTTTATAAATGACATTACAGATTAATTTGTGGTTTCTTTAAGGACGTTGTGACTCGGCAGCCAATAGGGATTCTGGAGGAAGCGATCGTCACCTATTTCAAAGTATTCTTCAAGACTTTTTTGAATAATTCGAAAAACATTTTGTCGAGTCAGCTGGCTATCCAACCGAGCTTCGAACCGGATATTTCCCGAATACAAATCAGTTATGTTACGATACCTTGAGTAGAAAAGATGCCATAAATCATCGTCATCGCACTTATATTTCATGTGAAATGTTCGGGGGGGGGGGGGCTTCGGTATCAATATTTATCAGTATTGCCAGCACTTTACACTTTGGGCCGGTTACTGCAACAGATAAACCAAACAAGAAAGGCATTTTCTCAACACAAAAGTTCCTGACATGAACAAAGTAAAGACGCTGTTCCATTTGAAGTTTGAATTAAGAAAACAGCAGTGCACTGAATTCATGGAATAATAACACAAGCAAGATTAAATTTATGTAGTAATTTCGTCTTTAATATAATGTTCGTTATAAACGTAATGAAAAAAAAGTAGGCCTGTCACCCGCATTGTGATGCCACAGTCCTTGTAGAGGCTTCAGCGTGACGTGTTGTATGACATCAGTAGGATACAAATACTCATTGGAATAACATCTTAACTGTCTTCCCTCAGTAATCCCAGGCAGTTAAACACACATCAGTTGTAATTCCAGCGTCGCTATAAAGACCACTCTACGCGAGAAGCAGTTTGTCATACTTAACTCGTTACACAACTAGACAAGGCAACTCTTAGCGGTCAGCCACCTACAGCACCACGCAGAGATTGAACTAGGTAGGAGTCTTCAGGGACTGGACTGAGGTTTAATCAAAGTACTTTATCTTCATCATTGATCTAAGTCAACGCTTCTAGCTTCATATTATGAAAATAACTGTAAGGAAGATTCGATATAAATCCTTCCGGTGGCGATTGCTGGAGACCAGACTGACGGTGACGTTGAAGAGGGATGGGGTAATGTCTTGGATTACATGTCTGTGCACAGGATAAGTAAGGGTTGTTCGATGAGGCGGACTTTGCATCGCCCTCAAGATGGAGGCAGCATGGACCGCTGAAACGTTGGTAAACTGCCAGACTATACGGACGGCGCTACAACCCTGAGGACAGCCATCTTCTAAAAATCGCTGCGTTTGCAGTTGCCCCGGAAATGCCGAGCATACGGCTGTCAGCAGTCTCCTCTCATTGCTCGCGGCGATGGAAATAAGTGGCAACGCCAACGACTACAAACAAAGCTTTCACACACTCGATTCAAGACACCGCGGAGTTACTTCACATTCATGTGGGACGGATGAATGGCCAGACTCCCACAGCGGCCTTTCCATGAAATCAACAATTACTCTGCCTCACAACAACATGCTGTTTGTTACCACAAGTTACGTATGGACTTGGCAACAATATATTGATATTCAAGAAATTCCGCGAATTTTATAGCACCCGACGGTCCATTACCATGTTCACAAGAGCCGGTCGCTATCCCACGTCAAATGTGCCCAATCCACACCCAAACTAAATCATATTAATATCATTAATATTCTCTCATCTACGCCTACGTCTTCCGAGTGATCTATTTCCTTCTGGCTTTCCAACAAAAATTTGACTCATATTTCTCATCTCCCACGCCCCGCCCATCTGCAATAAGAAAAGAGATGAATGAATACTCACTCACGATATTGTTTTATTATTCTGTTTACCACATGCAATTTTATTTTGTTTCACTGTATATTCTAGGGACCGAGAAATCTTCCGAAAAGGGAAGACTTCTAATTAATTCGCGTTCTATTCTACAAACGGCTGACTGTATTCAACAATACCGAAATATTAGACACATGTCGAGGAGTTTTGCTCAGTTTTCTCCTGTCATCAATGTGAAAATGACGGTTACAGAAATGAAATTTTTCTGTACAAAATGCATATGCATCTGTCTATGACATACTACAGACATGAGAGATTTATGGTACAGCAATCAATCAAAAGCATTCATTTCTACTCGATCTCTGTGGTTGATATGCTAGCTTATCAACAGAAGGGCACTATGCTAATCACCAAACTGTCTGCTACAAAGGCAGAACTACATACATGATATACAGCTAACACTAATTAAGGGAAAAGTTTTGCTTCATAAAAATGCAAGAAACCTAAATACAAACATACAATTAACCAGCAGAGTATATTCACACTTCATATCAATCTTTATTACCGCAAAGCTTATCATTCGATACGTAAGTTTAGTTCGATTTAGCTAATTTTCGCGCAGTCTGGCTCGGTTAATTCAGTTTAGTTCAATTTAGTAAATCGGTACCTTTATTCTGGGAACTGTAACTTATTCAGTACTTTACGAATGAGTATGGCATTTAAAATCTGAAAACAAAATAACACAAATCGAAACTGTGTATAGCTATTTAAACAGATTGCAAAAATAAATGGCCAGATTGTATTCACAAACTTATTAATCCCTAACCTTCCGCGTGTAATAAGATGTTTCATTGTTATACATTACCAAAGTACTGCCCAGCAACTTAACATTCTGATTTATATTTCAGACTCACGCCTATATAATGCCTCAACATAACCTATGTATTTGACATCCGAAAACATTCTGTGTGGGCTGAAACGCCGAATTCCGTACACCCACTTGAAACAATGACAGTGCCAGAAGGTCTAAACACTGCAGCTCCTAGTTCAACCAACAAATACACACGCTTACGGGATCGCACGTCAAGATTATTTACACGTGCGGACACTAATCGTCTACTGAAATAAAAAGTAGTAGCCGAATGTTTCATAATAACTCTATCTGCCTTTCAGGAGTTCCCTCATGTCTTTGTAACTGGATTTTAACATCACAAGAAACCAGCCATCGTGTTCAACGTCTCCATGCTCCACACAAAAGATGCCACATAGTAAATCAGCGTTAATTCGTGAACGCTGTCCCAAATTACGCGCTGCAAACAGCGCAC
>NW_019061406.1:16764-26821 GCF_000696155.1 Zootermopsis nevadensis
TAAGACAATTGCATGTTTTCCCCATTTAATTATCAAAATGTCATACAAAAATGAATTATAACACTAATGGAATTGACGGTGGTCATCTTCTGGGTTGCTGAGTAATCATTGCCCTGATGATCGAGGCGGCACCACCTCTCAAACGTCAATGAACTTATGCCAGACTACATGGTGCAACAACCGATAAGACAGCCATCATCATGCTTGCTGCCATGAGAACCTCAAATCTCACTTAGTAATGGAATTGTAAAATATTTACTGGTCTTTTTTCTCTGTACAAATTAGTTAAGGACACTACTTTAATTTAATGTAAGTTTTATTTTATTTCTATCTTCGCATTTTTGTATTGTTCAAATCAGGACACCTCTCACGAGATGGTCGTAGCTTGTTGCCGATTCCTGTGCCACTTCTGCAGGACTTCTCGTCAGAACCAGAAGGCTATGTTTGACCATTTTGCATTTCTTCTGGAGAATAGTAACATTCTTCTCTCGCGACCATCTCTGCGTGGCAGTACGCCTCTGGATGTGGCTTATTCCTCACTCATGGAAAATACTGAATTGGCTCTTGCACTTAGGTCAGTACTCTTGATTAGCCTTCTGCCTTAATCTTAAGTTCGCTTTCATGATACAGATCGTGCCATGAAATATGGCAGATACAGATTAATGTATTGCTTAGTGGATGACTTAGATTGTTTGGATTCTATAGACAGCATACTGCGACAGTTATTTGAATATAATTATTTGAAAATTTGTCATTCATATGATTCTATGTGAAGCATATACTTGTTTTTCAGAGAACATTACTTGGAGAAAATTGCCATCTATCTTTCCCGTTGTGGTTTGCAATCCAACTCTGAGCTTGTTGAGAAAGGATATCCAGACTTGGGATGGGATCCAGTGGAAGGAGAGAGATATTTAGATTTCTTGAGATTCTATGTCTGGGTCAATGGTAATTAAAATTCTTATATCTTTTCTGTATGAGAAACATATGAAGAGCCCTATTCATAGATAAAAAAAGTCAACTCTAATGACCTTAGTTAACATTATCTTCTCTTCCATTTGTATGCGAATTCGGTTTTTGGCTTCTCTTTACGTACAGATTTATTTAATTGCATACTGTGAACGCATTTATTGCAAATATTAAAAGAGCATGATTCTATTTAATTTTGATTAATTATACCAATGTATGATCTGAAGCTTTCACGGTGAGTTTGTTTAATGAATTCTTCTTAGACCCTAGAAGAATTTATTATAATTTATGGATGTTTTCTACAGTTTCATTTCATAAAACTTCTTTATTACATATGACCAAATTAATATGAACAGACGTTCAAAATATGTTGTTAAGAATAATTTTTCCTGCATCTAGCTATTACAATGTAGAATACTGTAGATGTGCTATCTGTACATAAAATAACTTACTGTAATATTCAATCATTCACAAACCCACAATACAAAGGTCAAAATTATATGAATAATGTATTTTATTTGTAGGTGAGAGTGTAGAAGAAAATGCTAACCTTGTGATCCGTCTTCTTATACGTCGCCCAGAGTGCTTAGGTCCGGCACTAAGAGGAGAAGGAGAAGGCTTGCTGAGAGCTGTCATGGAAGCAAATAAGGTTTGCTCATAAGTTCATCATATCAAGCACATATACAGCAGTCAGTGTTAATGCATTAACTAGTAATATAGCTCTTTAAATCTGTTGTATTCTGATGATACTTGACATTTGATTCAAATTACTTTATATACTGTTATAGTGTTACATGCAGCCACGGACATGATCTACTGCAGGTGTTCTCTACGTCTTGGTGCTTGTGGCATACTTGGGATATATTTTTTTAGGGGCACAATTTATAATAATTCTTTTCAACAGAAATTGTTGTTAACAAAGGGCATTACCCTCAACCCAACCTGTGTAAGAACTGAAGCTACAGTCTGAAATTTATTGTGGGGGTAGGAAGTGACAGGAAAAATTTTGAGTAACTTTGGTGTTTGTTGGTGGGTGTTCTAGCTGTTATTGTTCAAAGATGTAGAAATTTTCACAGTAGTTCTAGTCTCCCTCTCATTATGTTCCCAGAACCTGCTATAGCTATCAATCTTTTGATGTTGAAGGCTTATGAACATCATAAATGGGATGATATGATTTAATAGATTACAGCAGAGAGTAATGATCAGGTTTCAAAGTGAAGAAAAGAAAAGAAAGAGGGAGCAGAACGCTTACTTGAAAATCTGTAGTTCATTGAAAATTTGTATCATAGAGAGCACAAATGTTCTGTGCAGGGCTGTTTGTTGTAAGACCAGTATTCCAAGATGCTAATTATGAAATTATACAATTATCACATTTTGGATGTTACAAACCAGAATTTACACAGTTTTTAAACATGAATATCCAGGAGTTAATAGGACCTATTAAATATAATGACGACTGTTTTGTGTGTGTGTACATGCTTGAAATATCACTCCCCTTGAGTGAATCAATATGTTTACATTGAGAATGTTTATGAAAGAGAAGTATCAGATTTGTTTTATATTTTGTTGGTATTGTGGTTCTTTTGGTAATCGGCGAGTTTCTGTCATTCCAGATGTCAGAGCGCATTGCTGATAGGAGGAAGCTGATGGATGAAGCAGAAGGAACGATGTCCATATTACAGTTTGAACATCCACTGCCTGAGAGCGATGAAGATGAAGACTACATTGACACTGGATCTGCCATTCTGAACTTCTACTGTACTTTGGTGGATTTGCTGGGGCGCTGTGCTCCAGATGTTTCTGTTATTGCGCAGGTTATTTAACAAAATTTATGCTCTTTTTATAAAATACATTAAATGCTCATTTCATGGTGTCCTGTTAAAAGTAGTTCTCTTGTGACCTGTTACGGAAAATCCAGTGTTTCTGCCTTTGTTGTAAGCATCCGTGAAACTCCTGTGCTTTCAGCTACACAATTTTTCTCTTAACAGAGTAATGTTAAACCTGTGACTTACCAGGTGGCTGATAGCACGTAACACATTATTTTTAAATTATGCATCTTATATTTTTAAAAATGGAAAACGATTCAACAGATTGTATTATGCCTTCATTAAGGAGAAATTTTTACAGACTAGTAGTGTCACCTTACAGCCAATCTGGAAATTTTTTTAATCACACGTTATAAACTGTAAGACCAGACACTCTTGTTTTGAATGTTTTAGGTTGATACCTATGAGGACAGGAGATTAAAATGTCTGTCTGATGAAACGTTGATACCTATGAGGATAGGAGATTAAAATGTCTGTCTGATGAAAGTTATATTTTCTGACAAAGCAGTATTCCATGCCTGGGACTGCAAGCACTCACACGCATTACATTTTTTGTCTAGTCCATTTAACATACACATACAACACGTAAAAATTATTTGTGATGTAAAAGTTATTTGTGAGATGTATATATGTAGTGAGCACTCACACGCACCAAAATGCTAATTTTTCTTCACATGTAACATGAAACTGCATTTTGTATTAGAACAGACTAGAAAGCTTTGCATCTACAAAGCTTGTGGGACAGGTTAACATATCTTTCAGTAAGATGGTGTACCCTCATGTTTTGGTAACGTGCTCTGTAGCAAATACTGAATGCCAAGATACTAAATACCTGATTGTGAGAAGAGGAGGACCAATTTCTTGACTTCTCATTTCTTCTTCTTCTATGTCTCTCCGGTCCGTATTCGGTCCATGGCCTCCTCAATTCTCCTCTTCCATTCGGTCCTCTGTTAGGTCCGTCTGTCCGAGGCTTTGATCAAGGTTTCGAAACATCTTCATTTTTACGGCGCAAGGTTGTTAGCCTTGCGATTAATAATGAAAATCAAAATACAATAGGACATACGCTGTTTTCTTCATTTATGACGCATCTCTTCAGTCTTGGTCATGTTAGCCTTCCTTATCCCTTCCTGTCTGTCAGGTTGAAGAAATCTATTTCTGGAGTATCAGGATCAATGAGCGAAATTCCACTGCTTGCATCCATTAGGTTTCTTACTTTGAGATTGTGTACGGGATAAATGTTCTTCTCAAAACAATGTCTTTACAACAATTAAGAGGAAGAATAACAGAAGCTACAGTTACTATGCCAAAAGTAACTAACTGGCAGAAGTCAGCTCTTAGTTCAACATGGAATGAGTGTAACAAATACAGTGACATCTCTGTAAAAAAACATGCCGTGACTTATTTACATTGTCGCAGTTGGTACCTCGTGTCACGCGCATTTTGCGGTATGAGAAGTGACGGATGCAAAGAAATAGAAACACCAATTACTTCGGTCTTAGAGTTAAAATGTGAAACCTTTGAAACAAACAAAATAAAGCTATAAGACAATTTTTTATATCTTATATATATAATTTTGCTCAGAAACTGATAGTAATTGCTGAGTGATTACAGGATGTTGAAAGTTTTGTTTTGTTTCAGAGATATTGCTGTTTTTTATTAATAATGAAAATCAAAATGCAATAGGACATACGTTGTTTTCTTCATTTATGACGCATCTCTTCAGTCTTGGTCATGTTAGCCTTCCTTATCCCTTCCTGTCTGTCAGGTTGAAGAAATCTATTTCTGGAGTATCAGGATCAATGAGCGAAATTCCACTGCTTGCAGTGATAAGATGACAGTGAAAATTATGCCTAGCAGACACGACTTACAATTTAATATAGACAGTAGATGTTTTGGTGTGATAAAAAGGTGTGTATGTTGCTTAATCAGGTCTTTGCTTGTTAATGCCCAGGGCAAAAATGAGTCTCTTCGAGCAAGAGCCATTCTGCGGTCGCTGGTGCCTCTGGAAGACCTACAGGGGGTGCTGAGTCTGAGGTTCACCCTTACAAATCCTGCAGCAGGAGAGGAACGGCCTAAGAGTGATATGCCATCTGGTCTCATTCCTGGCAATAAACAAAGCATAGTACTCTTCCTGGAGAGAGTTTATGGTATTGAGACCCAAGAACTGTTCTACAAACTCCTGGAAGATGCGTTCCTTCCTGATCTCCGTGCGGCGACTATGTTGGACAGAGTAAGCTGTTTGCTGTACAGTTAATTAATACATTTTATTTTTGAAATCACAAATGATGGCATTTTTATTTGTTAATAAAGTTGTAAGTATTATAATTTTAGAAATGATTATGGAAAATTTTGTTCCCATAGCTCTTTCAATACTAAAATCTTAAAACCATTATTTGTAATTAATAAGTTTGTCATATATATTCTTGTTCTCTGTACTAAAAAGCGCCAATTCTGATATCGTCTAACATCAACACTGATCCTTGTCCTTGAAAAACAGAAACATATAATTGGAATTATGGGTGCGGAAACAGTAGCATTTCTTATGAAGTGTATTATGATAATTCTGTAATGAAAAGAATATTTGTAATTATGGCTGAGTTGCTGTTACATTATACACCTTAACTGATTTCAAAGATTTTCAGCTGTTAAACCATATTCATTAAGTCCTGCTTGATTTCAGAATGATGGCTATGAATCTGACATGGCACTGGCAATGAATCGTTACATTGGTAATTCCATCTTGCCACTCCTCATCAAACACTCCTCGTTCTACAATGAAGCTGATGATTATGCCAATTTGCTGGATGCCACTCTGCATACAGTGTACAGACTGTCCAAAAACAGAATGCTTACCAAGGGCCAGAGAGAAGCCGTGTCAGACTTCCTTGTGGCTCTTACCAGGTAAGTATCATAATTAAGTACGCTTATGACAGTCAGATTTAATTAAAATTGGGTGAAGTGGAAATTTACAAGAATGATGCACGGCATGTTTCTGTTGCCTCGCTTTGTTGGTTGAGCCTTTCTTATGCAACCTACTTGTAACACAGCACGAGCATACAGAGAAAGACGCTGTCAATGCTGGAGAGAATTTAATTTTGTATAAGGGCAACCTGTTCACAGGCAAATATGTTTTAGAGGTGTTCTAGTAGTTAGCACTGGCATGGTATTTAAATAGTCCTGGGTTCATTCCCAACCACTGTCACTAAGAATTAAAAAAGTTATTGAAGATCTGTCTGCATAATCAGCTGAAGGTGGGAGTAGAGCCCAACTACTGAAAAAATCACGTGTATTGAGTGTACCTCAGGCATGACCAATGTCTAACACAGTATTCCTTTAGTATTTTAGCGGTATTAAACGTTCATTTCAAAGATATTTGGTGTACCATTTCCAAAGTTTTAGGAAGATTTTAATTTTAATGTTATTGTACAAAATATGAAATGAACAAACTTGTGATTTTGGATTTTGCTTAGTGGCTGATACAGTGTTGATGTTGATAGCAAGGCAAATAACTCGTGCAGTCATACATATGAATGAACAGATTTTTTGAAATGGGAAGCACAATGTTACAAAGATGGTGCGGCGATGACAATTTGTCTTGATGCTGGCCAACAGCAAATACATTCTCAGTGTCACTGATAAAGAGGATTCTAGCTGCAAGTATGCTCTTGGGTTACCAGGTTCAAAGGTCGATAGGTATGGAACCTGAATTTTATACTGCTGTAGAAATGTCAGTCATGGATTAACATTTGTTGCTGGAAGTATGCTGAAATTTTTAAACACTGTTTTCTTTATCAGACAGTGAACACTCCATTTCGTGTTTAAAACACCTATTTCTTACGATATAATTTCTGTTACAGCCAAATGCAACCAAGCATGTTACTAAAGTTACTGAGGAAGCTTACCATTGACGTTTCCAAGCTGTCAGAGTACACCACTGTAGCCCTCAGAGTATGTATACATAGTGTGAAATGTTTTTTCTTCATCATCATATTTTGGGGAAGAACTTGTTAGTTATATGAAGATTCTTGACCATTTATATTATTACTACATAAAAATTCCAGAGTGAAAATTCACGAAAAATTTATTTTTGAAGAGAAATCTTTTTTATGTAAACTGAAGTAAAGTCAAGTATAATGAAATAAAATAAAATAGAATATACATTATTTTAATACAACCACCAAAACTAATCTTTGTTGTCTTTCGTTGTTATAATAAAATAATTTATAATGAATATACAGTGGAAATGGATTTGGATATCAAGGTAATAAGTAATTTCTGCAACATATTTAAACAATTTTCTTCAAAATTTATAAATTCAGGGCAAGGGATGTACGGCGCATCCAGTGATGAAGAGAAGAGGTTGACCATGATGCTGTTCAGCAACATCTTTGATTCTCTGTCCAAAATGGTAATTTATAGTTTCAAAATTTATCATCTGTCCATCATACTGTTCAGTGGATTCCAGTAGGATGTGTGTGTCACCCTACAGAGGCCTTTACTTGGAGCCACTTTATAAAAGTTATTTTATTCACAGTCTTGTGCGTTATTCCTTCATGTTTTATGGCTGTTTTTTGTTTTGTAGTTATCAACCCTATACACTGAGAAGTTGTATCAGGCATTCAAAATCTTGTCAGTGGTATGTGAATGTAAGCCACAAAGAATATTAAAAGATGCCAGAACAAATAATAATCCACTCATGTGTTTGTAGTTTACCATTGGTTGGTGAGTTTGAGGTGGGTTAAACCAGAACATTATAATTCTTTAATGTAGAGTCTGACCTATATTATGCATTTGTAGTTTGCTGCATGTAAAGTTTACATGAGGAGATGAGGCAGTGGGTGAATTTGAGGGGTGGGAGTGAGAATGCTATTGGAAATTTTGAATACAGGAACTGACCTATGTGATATGTTTGTAGTTTACCATATCTGGTGTCTGTAATCCGCTTGGTGGTGAGGGAATGAGGTGATCAGTATATTTTGAGGGTAGTAGACCCATAATCTGATATACGAGGCGCGTCCACAAAGTAAGTTTCCCACTCGTCCCACAGCTAGCAAACCTTATATTGCGCGAAGCGACTGTGCGTACGTGATAGAGCAATGACGTAGCATGGCGCATGCACTAACGGCACTTCCCGCGTTCTCACAGTAGCATCGTTGCAGCTGTTGAAGATGGAGGTTCTTATTCCAGCCCCCGCCGACTGTGAAGTGCGGTCAGGGATAACGCTAGGCCGCACACGGCTCAACGGACAGCAAGTCTCCTGCAGGAGTTCAGCTGGGAGGTGTTTAATCATTCACCCTACAGCCCGGACCTCGCTCCCAGTGATTTCCATCTTTTCCTACACCTCAAGAAATTCCTGTCCGGTCAGCGTCAGCGTTTTGAGAATGAAAGAGAGGCGGAGATGGTTGTCACACAGTGGTTCCAATCCCAGGCGGCAGACTTCTACGACACAGGTATTCAAAAGTTGGTCCCACGGTATGACAAATGTCTCAAATCCGGTGGCGAATATGTTGAAAAATAGCTGGACACTTGCTGTATCTGTTGCAATAAATATTTCCATGAAATTGTGTTTTGGTTCTGTAAATGGCCCCAGGGAAACTTACTTTGTGGAAGAGCCTCGTACTTAAGCGGTGATGAACTGTAAGCTTAGTAGTGATTTATGTCCGTACAGAAACATTCAAGGTACATCGATACACGAATCGTTTCGAGATTCAATTTAAAGCTATGATATACCGTAAATTGAAAAATCGAATTAAATTGCAAACTAGGACTATGCAGTCATTACAGTTTTAATTCACACAGAAGACAGTGACATATCTATTGGAACTACAGTTAGTTACTTTTTGCAAAAAACACAGAATTCGGTTCGTATTTATAAATATCGTTGTGACATCGAGTTCATTTACATTAGACTCAACAAATGAAACAAACAGAATGTTATTTTCCACGACAGACAAATTTATAATTTCACAAAAAATTCCTACCTCCTATTATAATGTTTCAAAAATGAATTGTATAATGCTGTTACTCAGCTGTATCAGTGGCAAATAGACAAAGTGTTTGTTTATCTTAGGATTATGATCCAGAGCTGTTTGGAAAAGCGCTTCCATGCTTGACTGCCATTGGTTGTGCCTTACCACCAGACTATTCTCTTTCCAAAAATTATGATGATGAATGGTACAGCTCAAAGACAGGAACAGATCCTGATGGTCCGTACAACCCACAGCCCGTAAATACCAGCAGGTATCTATTGTTTTTGCAAGTTTCTGTTCCACAGTAACAACCGCAAAAGTTACATGTTTGGACACCATTGTAAATTATTAGACATAATTTTTTAACCTTAATTTTATACATTTCTACGACCCATTACATTCTTTCAACACATGCAAGGGCAATGTGACAAATAGTTCTGTATCTTGGGGATTTCGGAAGACGAGCTACCGAATGCCATAAATAAGTGAAAATCTTATAAAACATTACTATAGAGAGAGTAAATAAAAAAGAATGTGATTGGTAAGGCTTGTAGCTTGCATTATGTCAATACCATATGCTTACAACATTTTTGTTGAAAATCTAAAATTCATAGACCACTTAGGAGACCTAGGGAAAGGTAGGAAGATTTTTTGAAAATGAATCTTAAAGAAACAGGGTTTCAGGACATGGACTGGATCCATCTGGCTCAGGAGAGGGTTCAGTGGCAGACTGTTGACTGGTATGAACATGGTAATGAACCTTAAGGCTCCATAGAAGGTGTGGAAGTGGAACGAAGTGAGAATTAGTTTCTGAAGAAGGGCTTCCTTTCCTTGGGTTAATTAATTATGGAGACTTTTGTAAGTTATGTTTCCAACATCTTTGTTTCCTCAAGTGGTCAATGTATAAAAAAATAACTTTTTTTTATTAAAGTTGCATACTTGGCCAAAAAGTAAATAAAAACAAAACTATGGTCAGAAAATCTCAGAGACCAAGTAACATATGAGACAACAATATTAAAACTGATCGGCTGTGATGTTGCAAAATATTGTGACGAGAATTTTCCACGTAATACGTGTGCTGCAAGGTCTCCTTCTCTCTCTGTCCACAACACATCTTGAGTGACATTCTGCCAGCTGGCAGAGCAATGCGCTTGCTTAGGTCTAGGCTTTTGTACCCTCCTCTGCTTTCTCAAAAATAGTAAGGCCATTTGCAGAGTAGGGAGAAGTAAGTAGACCTGCTTTCTCGAAAATTGTCGTAAGTCCATTTGCAGAGTAGGGAGAAGTAAGTAGACC
>NW_019061410.1:7573-27562 GCF_000696155.1 Zootermopsis nevadensis
CGAATGACATGCTCTGAACACCTGGCCTGACCTCATGGCCTGTGGCGAATGGTTTTATCAGGACATGAGGTATTCTGTGAGAGCCGGATTACAGAAAACGGCCCCGTAAGCGCCTTGAACATCTTTCAGCTGTTGACTTGCCAGGCGGAATCAAGAAAATAGTCTCCTACTCATCTCAACATTTTATTACTGCTTGTTTTCCGCAAGACGCAAGGATATTAATTGTCACTGCTCAGAATATTCGACTTGGACTATGAAAATATTAGGGGTTTCAATCATCGCAATGGTTTTCCGGTCATCACTATCCCCACGCTAATGACAGGTGCAGGAACTATTTCGAGATACTCGTAGTTATAACCGCAGGCAAAAGATCCACAAATTGTTATAACCGCAGGCAAAAGATTCACAAATTCTTAGCAAAGATTCCCTCTCCGACCCGCACGCGTGCGTGCAGCTACAGAGATAATATTTCCTTGAACTCGTTCGAAGTGTGTTTGTATGTTTGTGAGCTAGTATTATTCCAACCTCCAATATCAGTAAGGGCTTCTGCCTGAACTCATTCCATCTTTGCACGAAGACGAAATCTGTAGCGCATGAATGAAGAAGGGTTGACGCACGAACATAAGCAAAGTGCTCGTTGTATACACAACTAGAAGCTTTGGGCTGTACGTCTGATAATTCGCCTCGCTACACCTCATTTCTCATGCTACAGCCTGAGTTTATTATTACGGTGTACATTCATGCATAATACACAACGCAAGGCTCTACTGATTATACACAAAGAGTAGATCAAAATATGTAACGAAAAGAACCTTCAAACCATTATTCAAAAGTACACTCGAGGTCTGCAAGGTCCCAGGCCAAGTACCGCAGATAATGTTGTATCAAAAGATAGCAATAAAGTTTCAAAGTTTTCCAAATCGTGAAAGATATTGTGGAAAACTCGAAGGAAAGAGGCCACTCTGACGATCTAGGAGCAGATGACAAGATGTGGCCTAGTATTAAAACGTATTTTAAACAGTGTGGGAAAGTATGAACAGGATTTGTCCAGCTCAGGTGCTGGGGACTTGGGAACGCGGTAATAAACGTTCGAGTCAGAAACAAGAAAAGGAATTCCGTAAATAGCTGAATAACTATATATACCTTCTCATGGACTCTGCCCCATGCAGTTACTTAGGCGTAGACGTTTCTTGCTGACAATCCATGTCTTCAAGCGCTGATACAGAAAGAAAAACTTGGAACGAATTAAATTCTTGCCTTGTACATCTGTACCTCAATTCACTCGGTTTAGATTCTCCGAAACACATAAAGCTGTATCCGTATGTTGCACGTCATTTATACTAAAGGTTAGACGCGGCATATCGCGAACATAAGCCAGATATCAAAGAGATTTAGAAACAGCAAAGACTGCCACTGGAAAGAAAGGAATATCTAGCAGCTATATCAGACGTTTCAAGCGCTTCCAGCACTCTATAACTGAAGCCTGGAAAACGTTCTCCAGAAGGGATTTGTGGCCCATTTCCGGGACAGTTATTGGCTCTTTGGTTTCGACGGGTGAGGAAGAGGGTGTGTATGGAACAAAGGGCAAAGTGGAGGGTAGGATAAAGTGCGATGGAGGGCACTACTTCTCTGGTTTCATCTTTCTCTCCATCAAATCATACCACTACTGCCGCAACTAATAAAACACCAAATAATAAAATTTCGCGACCCATCTCGTGGATTTTATTCTACTTTCTTCTTTATGCTCCCATCAACAACTGTCGGCTACTTCATCATTACAAGTTTCGCTTTTATTCGCCATCTGGTAGCACTCCTTTGGCTTGAAGAATTAACAAAACTTGAACTTACTGTAAGAGCTCAAGAGTGTTATGACTGAGTAGGGTGGGCGTTTTCTGTTTTTGCGTTAATTAGAGGAGGGAAATAACGAACAGGAACGCCAAGAGCAGGCTTCCTTTGTGACGGGATTGTTTTTATTCTGCCCTCGTAACTCTGAAGTCTGGTTTCATACAGGAAGGACGTTACCGCTAACACAAAAACGTTCAGGAAATAAATTTACAGGACTTAATATTGTATGACATAACGGTAAAATCACAACTGCTTCCTTTTATTTATGCATTCCTTTAATTTAGCACGCACAGAGTCTCAATCCTAAGCAAAATTCTCATTTAAATGTCAACATATTTATATGATAAGTACAGTACGTAATGAGACAGGCTAGGCTAAGAGTCATTCACAATTACACTATCATTCGGCTTTGTATATCCATTACCAAACTGCATGCCTCAAGGTCACACCATAATCGCATACAAGTTTATACAACGATGCAACACAAACAACGGAGTCCAGGCGAATGAAGACAGCTCAGAACTTGCACCGTTGCAAAGCCCAGCAACGCTGTGAGGGAAGGATGGGTAGGGGTCCGGTGTTGTAGCAACGCCGTGCGGGAAGGATGGGTAGGGGTCCGGTGTTGGTCAAATACTTCCGTGGCCTTGACGCATGAAATTTGATGTCCTTAATTAACCGAATAATCAGTAACAACATATTAACTTTCTCTCCAAACGTCGCGTTCCGTTTCATTTTCCGGGACGTTCTGGGCCCGAAAACACTTACTAAGCTTCATCACGGGTTTCTTAAAATGCACAGAGTAAATGCAGAGTTTGTATCCTAAATTCGGCAACAATCGATTCCTTCCGTAACCTTTCCAACTAATTAATCAATATTCTTCTTAACATTCGGCGGTACACCGACCGAGTTTCTGGCATCGTCGATGAATAAACCTTAAAATAAATTTATTCGGCTCACCTCGCCTTCAAGTTTAAATGGCATCAGAAATAAATAAATATATGCATGCATGGCCAACGGAGCATGCCAACAGAGCACCTGCTGTTGGGCTAGGTAACACCGTGGTAATAGAACACGTCTTAACCCCATCCCCTCTCCCGGTTCATGATACTTCCTGCTAAGAGGCACCGATACTGTCAACATGCGCGGGATTTCATTCCCAAAAAGAAAAGACGTGGTAGATGGAGAATACGTGTAGTTACCCACTATACTGACATGTATATGCTGTTAGGAGCCCCTTCTAATTCGTGACAAGGAATGTCTACAGCTTCTCCTTAGTTGTAAACTACGTACGTATACGGAGAGAAATGGGACGGGGTGTTGTCATTCATGCCTCGGCTCTCGGAAGCTCCAATGATTCAACAGCGGCCAATTACTTCACACAATCATAAGCCAACATTCGCCCGGTCACACGACCAGAAAACGAACCAACCACCCGTCCCCAACATCCCGTTGCTTGGAGGCCAATTACGGAAATAACTGCACAACGAATCGGACAACCAGAGGTTTTGTCTGCAAAATAAATAAGAGAACCAACCAATAAACAATTAGCTCCGACAGTCAACCAGTCATTCAATTATTATTTTACCCCCCCCCCCCTTAAATATTTTTATTTAGTCAGTCGGTCAATCAATTTCTAGACCACCAAATGCTTCAGTTAACCATTCAAGTGAGACACAATAAAGGATAATGGACTATTAAATCCACACAATCAGCACTCCGTAAGTCAGCAAAACATTTCGTCAGTTTACTAGTCATTCCTATGAGCTACCCAGTCACATAAACAAACAACCACTCCCTTAGTTAGTTATATCAGCAATTCAGGAACTGATAAGTCAGCTATCAGTCAACAATACAATCACTCAGTCAGCCAAAGGACTAGTCTCAGA
The DNA here is from genome assembly GCF_000696155.1 of Zootermopsis nevadensis. Next base: position 11,305 of record NW_019061410.1, read on the forward strand.
AAGCAGTAGATTAAAAGACAGTCAAGTAAGAATGGAAGAGACTGTATAATTAAAACAGGAAGAAAGCCGATTCCCTATCCAGCTGAAGCACCTTCTTTCCATATGTGTGAACTCTGGGAGACAAATCCTGTCTGCCTGACAGGCAGAGCTAATGCCACCCCCATCCCAACATCCTCCGGTAGCTTACAAAAATACCGACCGCGCTTACTTAAAACCTCTGACGTTAGAAATAAGTGATGTTGAGGGTTCACTTCTCATTCAGTTAGGCCGACCCTGCCACTTAATCTTTAAAGCGAAGAGGGCAATATGAATGCGCAGACACACGCCGTTCTCTCCCTTGATCTTACAACAAGCTGACATTATTTCCTCAACAACGAATCTAATGAAATACTGTACACAGTATTGTTCAAACAGGATCTACTGTGCCAGAAGCGTCAAACTGAAGAATGGCTCGCTGTCTTGCAGGAGGAGTTCAGGTATTCACGGCAGTGTAAGCTTAAACAGTGACCTGTCTTCTGGATCATTACGATCATTACGGCATGTAGTCCGTTGATTTCACACAACCGGAACAGTACATTTCATGTAGTCCGCTGATTTCACACAACCGGAACAGTACATTCTACGGCCAGATGGGATGGCACGAAAGACCTCGGCCAGAATAGCTAGTATCCGGACCAAGATTTGAACCCGGGACTTCTCGAATATGAAGGAATTCAAACCACTCGACCTAACAATCAGCGGTGACTTGTATAAATCGCAAAGTTCTAGTTATGCCCCAAAATCCCCGTCCCTCATATGTTCAAATATTGTCCCTGCCAGCCCGGTTTCCTGTAATTCCATTTTAACATCGCCTGTCAATGGTCAAGAGCCCTCACTTTGAGAAGTAACTAATTGTGAGTCACAAAATACTCAAAGTGCAACAGATTCTTTGAAAATGTATGCACGGCAAAGAAAATTCCCTACCCAAAGCAGGCCTTACAACTATCGTGGTGATATTAGGCCTGTTTATAACCCGAGTGTTCTTTTTCTGGGTCGTGAGGATCCAATACACAGTGAAATGGGCGTGGCGCGGACAACAACCGCTGTCACTGTTATAATAAACAATGCACACCGATAAATACAAATGCATAAACCTTATCTAGTTACCCAACTAAGATGACTGTGTTAATTATACCGTAAGCATATTAACATACTATCGATAACAAAACTAATTTAACAGATAGTGTACCTGAAGGAACTGGAATGTGAACACTGACGTCACATTTTGAGGCAGCAGGGGCTTCATATCAAAGGAAAGGGTCACATACTGCCTTAAAAAGCACCGCGTGTGCTCCCTGACAAAATAGGCCCCAAGTGTTCAACAAACACGCCATTTCCTTCAGGATAAGAGCGGGACCTATGTTACAGAGAGCACAGCGACTCTACAAACATTTTTTGAAGACGAATGGACCATTAGCTGGATGCTGTGGTCACTAAAGTGCTACTCAGGGCCCTTGGAGAGGAGTGTATGGACTCGAATTTCATAACGGATATTCGTACATGTGGCTTCATATGTCTCGAAGGACAGCAATGTTCAAAGCCACAACTGGCTACAATATAATGCTTCTGTGATAATACGTACAACACTAGTATCTAGCGCCCCTACTTCTAAAATGCTCTGACCTTCTTCAGTGAATTTTGTGAAGTCAGAAGTCCTGCATCAACCAACACAACTAACACCACGAAGCAGAACACTTCTTGAAAAGCTGACATTTCCTAAGCTAGTCAGAAATTGTCCTTATTTCTTAAACCTCATGTGCGAAACATCAACCTCATGATACCCATATTCCAGTCAACACAACTATAATATGATACATTTCTATCACAAAGGCATGTTTCGACTATTCAGTCACTTTAAGGCCTTGTGATATGATACAGCGTCTAAACGTATCATCTCGAAACATATTCAGATTAAGACAATTATGATTAACAGGGGGCAGTAGCGGGTAGAAACAGAAAATGGTGTACAAGTCGGAAACGGAGGATCGATCTGTCCGACGATAAAATGTTATGCCTTTCTCTTTATCACCGCCCTCAACAATCTTGGAACTAAACAAAGTACGAACGGGTCAACACTAAATTACACTAGCAGAGTATGACCCATCAAATTTGACGGGAATAAACTTTTATGTTGAACAGTAATACAATTCATTGCAGCATTTTCTTTTCAAATCGCAATGCAGGTAAACAAATTTCTTTATAATGTAACGAAAATGTGAAAACATCTTCACGGCGACTAAAGCCTGCCAAACGCACCAACACAAAACCGACCGTTTGACTCCAGACTTCAAACTCAGTCTCCGGCAGACCCCACCATAGGCATCACCATAACATCAGAGTCGTCACCGTCAGAACTGTTTAAAATATTTTCCCACATCGCACGATCGGTGAACTCGTACAGTAATACAGTAAAGAGTGGCGGTCATTGGCTATTATATTAGGAGCAGAGTGATAAATTACAATTACGGTATCATGCCACAGACGTAACTGAACGCTGGCCTTATGAAACTGAGTACAATCGTCAAATACTAAGCAAGATTGTCCGTTGTGACCAGCATTTAATTAACACCGTACGCAAATATAAATTTAATCAAAGGAGAACTGTCAACATATTAGCTTATTCCACCAGAGTATTGATACAAGTAATTGTGTGGTGTCAGTATTTGCCCACAATTATCCCGTCAAAATAGCTACAGTCTGATGAAGATCTTAAATATTCTACACGCCGAAGAACCACTTCCAGTCCTTGGCGCAATGCACAAGCTGGAAGTGAAGAATTGAGTCAATCAATGGACTTTTTTTTAAGGATCTTACAGTAACAAGTATGAAGATGGCTCTCTTCGAGTGTTTTCGCCCTGATGACGGACGCAGAAAGTACCTATGAAACGTCGGTAAACTTCTATCATACTACACGGCGTTACAACAGAAGGCAGCTACCTTTAGGAGCTTGTTTAATTGAGAAAGCTTCTTAGTACAAATACATTAAAGCTTTTATATTTAAATATTCCATTGCCCACTGTCTGAACAGAAACGATTTACGATTATTCAGAGGCAGGCTGTCTCCCTCTTCAAGTAGAAGGAACGAACGGGCGCCATTTCCTTATATAAAAACATGGAGACGCTTAGACTCAGAAAAACGTGTATCTTTTTATCCATATAGTGAATGGTTGCTAAATAACGCACTCAAATGATGGAAAATATTTTTAGAAAATCCAAACTTCGATTCTTTTACCCACTGACCATTTCAATGTAAGAAATAATATTTCATTCGCCGCCATATCAACAAGAACGCAAGTTCTTAAATATTACCATAACTGAATTGCTCATTTCGCAAGCTCAGTGGCTCAAAATAAATCTTCTCTCTCCGGTAGAACTTGTTCACTGACGAGAGAAAAGATATTCGCAACCAACATTCAGTATCAAGTTGGGAGACCATCTAGTAAAAACAGTGTCTTAAAAATTACACGGAGAAGAGTCCTTCCTCCTTGAGAAGCTGATAGTCACTCAGCCAAGAAATGCACCGCCGTATTGTAACCCGTAACTCCATCTCTATGTTCGCAAGAGCCCGCCACTTGTCTCTGTACAGGGCCAGATGCATTGAGTCGAACACTCTTTAAGTTACTACCACCCCATCCAGTCTAAGGCCCCCATCTCTTCAGGTTTAGTACTAAACTGTTTAACCCACTTTAATGTTACCCATGCGTGTTACATTCCCCGCCATCGCAGAGCTTGGTGCCAATGTCCAAACAACAAATACCTAAGTCTCAAGAGTACGGCGTTGTCAATGCCGTAGTTTATTGTAAGCTCGTGTCAAATAAGAATTTGTCAGCTACATAAACTTACACACACGCCATGAGACCCTTAAAATACAGAGGACGTGACCTCTGTCCCAGTAAAAATTTCGGCAAGCCAGCATCCTCGTTCATAAAGTCTTCAAAACTTTCCGCCCCACGTGTGGATAAGCCGTTCTAGACAAACTTACTTGTGATTAAGCCCCTTCCGTGACATCTCGGAACTGTTCCAGTGCTACCAAAGTGCAACGCGAATTAAACGCCAAAGGCTTCCTCACCTCGACTCTGCCTAGAGATTGCAAGAAGAAAGTAAGGAAGAGTTTCTAACCTAACGTATTTACCTATAATATACAGTCGTAATAATACAAAACACAAGAACGTTTTATTTAACACTCTGAAGACGAAACACTTCTCCATTATAAACATCAGTTGGTCGATGAGGTTTAAGAAAATAATCGCGGTGAACACTGAGAATCATTAGAAATCCATAAATGCACCAAGCAGTTATTGATTGTTAAAGGTACATATAGTTACCACTGAGCTTTAAAACCTGAGACGAGTTTACCTGCGTCATATTCCAGCTAAAAGTCAATTGCAATACGTATTTACCACGTTCCCAGGCCAACAAATTGAAAATGCATATATTAAATCAATGTAATTCGTTATATATTTATAAAACTGACAAACTATCTCTCGTACGCTCCAACGTAAACACGCACTCTCACACACAAACGCATCCGGACAAGGGCACAAATTCTTTATCGGTACATGACAGGAAGAAATTCACAAGGCAGAGAGTGTTACACCGGTAGAAAACTAGTCAACGACTACGCTCAAGCCGTATATAATAATTCTCTGTGGAAATATACAGGTCACATTTCCTGTAATAATAGCTAGGCACACAACCTTACTTATAAGTGGACGAGAGCTAGAAAGAATTGTGTGAAATATGAAGGAGGCACGCAGAACAAATTTCCGTGAAATTGTAACACTGGGAATATTGAAAAGTAAGCAATTTCGTCTTTATCTAGTCTACTTTAAAAGTACATTCTTGTATATTCCTGTATTTCATCCTTGATGACTAAAAAATCCAACGCTTCAGTATTACTACAACCCACTGCAATCACTCACCTTAAGAAGTCTACACAGGGGATGGACTATAACGAGATTTTAAAAAATACACTCCAATGGAATAAAAATGTTCTTCAAATGTGTTATTCGCAATTTATCACAGCTCACTGGTATATATTCATCTACTAGATACAATTTTAATGTTGTAAAGCCAATGACATTTCAGATTCAATATTCATAAAGTAATCACCCATAAATAGTATATGTTTAGTTCCGCAGTCACAGAAACTAAACCGATGTAGAATACGTTTTATTTCAAACAGTGTATCACGATACCCAGCTGAAATAACAAACATACCGCGTCTCATTGTTTTCGAGGTGTGTTTGGTCAGAATCGTAATCAGATTAATTTACTGAGAGATCTCAGGTTGTCACGGCGGCTTGGATATGGTGGATAAGAGAAAAATACGGTCTCTCCCTGAAATCAAAACCTGGTTAATTCAACCCATAGCCACTCAATATACTAACTGTAAATATAAGAATAATAAAAAATTAATAACTACAGCAATCACTCGTCAACAGTTCAGGCTACGTTCTTGAAAAACACGGCCTATGTTTCCTGTACCTTCATTAAACATAAAATATGCATAATATATGTTTAAAATACAATAAACATAAAACAGGCCTATAGAAAGTGTCAGACGAAGTACTGCAGCGATAAAGCTAGAAAGCTAGTCTCGGACGCCATTACAGTCTTTTCCACCGCAAACGTCGACCCCTTCATGCGTAAGCTATCAATTTCTTTTTCTGTATATAAATTGCCACCTTGAGACACACAACGGCAAATATCTAGGTTCGCGTAACTGGATTCAGTTTTAAACACGCGGATGCTTAGGACATGCAGTCAACAGATGTGTCAGTCTTCCATTTAATACTATTCGGTTTCCCTCAAGTCTCCCAATCTGTAAATATCATATATAATAAAGTCTGGCGTGAGATAACATCTGCATTGGAACAACAGAGGGTTCTGGTTGTCATAGAAACTGATTCGATTGCTGTAGGGACCAAAATGCAGTTGCCTGTGGCGCTTTGCTACAAATCCAACTCTGACAACGGCGTCCCAGCTCCTTCCAAATGGCAAATTGTTTTTCTTCGATGGCTGACACTCCTTAAAAAAAGATCTTCTCGCTCGTTCCTTTTTCTTCCTTCCCTCCACCGGTCATTCCTGATATGCTGGAGCGTAGGAGCTCAGAAAAGGGAGTAAAAATGTTGCATATAAAAGAACTTCCATCTGTTTACACGTGGGAATGGTAAACCCATCCAATATTCTCCTCGCCAGAAAAGAAAACGCAAAATAATAAAGGGGGAGAAGCATATAAAAATTCACACTGAATGCCGCGCTCTACATCTGTAAAACGTAACTTAATCTTCCATCACAGCTACAAAATGTCGTACCATGCTATGAAATACGTTTACTTGATGAAACAACTAATACACACAACATTACAGTTTAACGAGGAGGAAATTTCTTTCTGTGACAACTATTTGCAGCAGATTATTACCCTTATCAGATATAACTACATGTGTATAGCACATATCGTATACTAAAATTAAAACAACTATTATTTAACATAATACAATATCAACTGAAGATTGTTAATACAGAATAACGGAACGATGCTGGTAAACAGAGCAAGGATTTTATTAGTTTATCAAAACTTCCCATTACTTCCTACAAAAATTGTTCTAAGACCCAACTTTGCTTTCACTTTGATTCTGCAAGGGGAATCATTCAGTAGAGCTACTGGTTATGAGGCAGACAGCCGGAGTTCGATTCTAACATGGGCAGAAAATTTTCTATCAGAACGCAAAATCCGGCCTCGAGGTCCACGCAGAGGCCGATGGAATGTGTGGCTGGCATTTTGCCACCAAGTACTGAGGTGAGATGAGCTGGCACTCAGCACCATGCCCCGATGGCGTGATGTTAGACACAGGGCCAGATTTATGTTATTTTTTTTTAATTTGAATTCAGTCCACGTGATCTGTCATCAGAGTCGAGACAACTGTTTAGCGAGTTAAGAAAAAGCACTTGCTTTTCATATTTCATCTGAAGAATTGTTATAATGTGATAACAAAACATGTTAAAATTCGCAGCGCACAGTAAATCTCGATAATACGGAAATTAGAGCAGTAATTTACAGAAACAGCCTCTACAGTGCTTGTTTACACTGACCACCTTTGCACGTACCTGTCCGAAATCTACGATCTGCATGCAAACAAGTATTTATTGCTTGCGACTTAATAGCAAATACAAATAAAAATGGTACAACAAAGACGCCGTGTTTCTGCGGCAACTTCTCCGCCGTCCCCGTACGGCAAATAGTCTATACGAACCCGTGCAGGCGTTCTACAAACCAGCTTTCCGGTGATATGCACTTTCCAGTGATGAAACGGACGGCACTAAAATACGTTAGACTTGAAAAGCATGCTCCCAGTTCTTCATCTGGTTCAGGTAATTTAACATTTTCCCTTGGGACAGGACCGTTTACGACACTACCTTCCTTGTCATCGGTTTGAATACGACACTTCAAAATATTTTTCGACTTAACAGCGATTCGATATGCTGCATTTAACACATGTGTAATACTATTTTGCCGATCAAAGAGACCACGCGATCATGAGCAAGGCTCTATACCGATCGTGGATTCGAATCCCACTAGATATATGGAAGTTTATTCACGGTATTTCGGTTGTTGTTGTCCTACGCAGCGATAGGTAAACTCCTGTCCCCTTACAGAAATTAATTATTCACCACATTCAAATAATGAAAGGAGTCTGAAGTTCTATCTCGGTTTCCGGCCCTTTTGACAACTACCTGTAGATTGATACAATCTACAGATACGAGCTCTATAATTAAACAAACCATCTCCATATTTAAATAGTTCAAACAAGTAAAAGTAATTATGAAACTAAGGTCGTGTGTTTTGATGTTTGGGGTGTCTCCCATTGCCAACTAATTCTGAAAGGAAGCTCAGCGAGGCAGCAGATGGTAGACAGCACGCCAAGATACGAAGACGACTGTTCAAAAGCCACTAGAAAAAGTTTTTCTTTATTCATTTAAGAGAACTCTGCGTGCAAGTCTAAGAAGAATCCAGAAAGGTTTCCATATTGAGTGTTCACTCAAGAATAACTACTTTCTGTTTAGTATTTCCATGTAATTTCCAATAGTTTTCGTTTGAACCATACAGCACTAGAACCAACATGTCTCGTAGAGTTTGAATATATGAAGCAAAAGAAGGACCGGAAAACGTATTAGTTGCAGCATGTAAAGCTTACTGAGCTCGAGAATTCTCATGTCTGACGCATTCATAGTGGAGGAGGATGCTCGCTCCACGAGATGACTTCAGGAAACATTTCAAACTGGGGGAAATAATCAGAACAAAGTTCCAATAACAGTGGATAAAGTCACATAGCGGTTTTACACAAATCACACAGAACACTTGACATATTATTCATATCTGTTACAAGTGTTGCCAAATAGATATCCTAGCATATGTCACAAAGTTATTTTATTGAACGTGATATTTGTGCAAGCTTACTTGGCAATATCATCCATTTTAATGAACTGCATGTAATCAAAGTTAGAGGTGCTCCGGATAAAACTGTCATCTTGAGTTATGACGTTAATGTCTCTTTTGTAACTTCCGGGATTAAACTGGCTCAACATAATGCTCAATGGCGGCTCTTATGTAACCGGTAACGAACCATCAGAGTCCATAACAGGTAGCAAATGTCCAAAGTAGCTTATACGAAATAAATATCTTACTGATTCGTCCCATCTAGAACTGGCTCAACATAATGCTCAATGGCGGCTCTTATGTAACCGGTAACGAACCATCAGAGTCCATAACAGGTAGCAAATGTCCAAAGTAGCTTATACGAAATAAATATCTTACTGATTCGTCCCATCTAGAAACAAAACCAAGAACACGATCACTGAGTAATGTGTAATTAAGTATGTGAAATAAATCATTTGAGAATATTTAAAATGATGTGTATCTGGGACCAACGCCGACATGTTGACATGAGAAGAATACGTTGTTATTGAGATCTGTTACTGTTGCGATCCCCCTTCTCCAGTCTAAGTTATCAAACGCTAAAGCTTGTGACCCCCCTACTCCAGTCTAAGTTATCAAACGCTAAAGATCGGTAGGTAAAAAAACCAATCTGAGACGGAAAGCCACATTCCACGCAGGTCATTAGTATATTTTTGTACCATGACAATGTACATAGCGGTTTCCTCGTAAGTCACTACCATGTACATATTTAAATACAGGGCACCGGTGTTCACAGGGAATACATTCACCGACGTTTTGCTACTTTATCAACAACTGTTAACAATATCTGCTTCAGTCAACAGACATTATGGTGTCAGTTTACCTCTGTACTGGCAAAAAGCTTAAGAGATATTCGACAAAAGAAACCAACCTAAAGGGTCCATGTCGTGGGCTAACACCGCGGACAAACACAATTACAAAGACGGGAACTATCTTGTTGGTCCTCTTGAGACATGCATGTGCTATTTACACAGCAGTCTATACGTGTATGTTCCGTTTTGTGTACGTATGTTAATCACTGGTGACGGGTAGCTGTGTGGAGATTAATGTGAAATCCACATTAAGCTACACAAAGCCATTTACAGCTCCGTGAACTCAGCATACAGTTCACAGCGCGCATGCGTACTTCGAATGATCATATTCCTTACACAACGTTAACTCAATAACCTTGTCAATTGTACCAGTATTATAGGAGACTGTACTATATAAACTGCAGATGAACGGATAATATTAAAATTAGTCAATATTAATGTTATCGAGGACCTTAAGCGGGCCGAACTATTGTACCTTTGGGTTATGTAACGATTCTAAATAATATACATCATTTAATGATATGAGAAAACAATAATGAACAATAACTAGGTACGAAATTTGGAAACAGGCGGTAGAGATCACTCGCCTGTGGAAACTGCGAAGTGCCTATCAGAGTAAAAAGATTCCCTTCAAAAGAATCAGCTTCACATATTTCATTTCAGCTTCAAAAATGCCGGATTATAATGTCCTTTGACCCATCTGCACAAAATGGCGTCTTGTGGCGAGTTTGCAACGATAATTGTCGTGACGAACTAAATTCTTGTCCGACAGCATCTATGTTAAATATGGCGTCATTACGCGGCGTTGCGAGACTTAACTGCGCTAAATTTGGCGACGTCGCCACGACAGGCGATGGTCTTCGGATAAAGGATATTCAAGATAATTGAGAATACGTTCCATGGACAGCAGGCATAGAGTAATCCTTCTGCTTATACTTATAATGTGGGTTACCAGCTCACCGATTTAGATTTTTCGTGTTCTTGCTAAAGGTCGGATCCAGTGGTAGCTTTTAATAACCCGCCTCGTGAAACTTCGGGTTCCATGGAAACAGGTGATAAGTTCAATGAATTTTTAACGTTGAATAACGTTTGTAAAATCACGGTAGACTCGACGGACACTGTAAGATGTAAGGTAATGGTGTGTAACTTCTTCAAACGCCAATAACTCGAGACCTATGTAAGATAGAGAATATAAACCTACATGTAAATTAAAGAGTAAATAAAGGGCTTTTTCTACATGATGTTTGCTTTATTCTATAATGCATATTGAATTAATTACCCAAAACATGTAACAACTATACCCTCGTTCCTTAACTTCAACCGCTTCCCACGTCTAAAGCGTAAGAGTTAGATCTAGACATATTGTAAGTGAAATACGTAAATAAACACGAGCTTTTCAAATTTGCAAACATATTTCAGCTAACTCTTACGGTTTAGGAGTTCTGGCCATTTATTTGGTAACAAAGAACGGTTCTAGAGTGAGTGTGTTGAGTACATGACGCAACACATAGATAAGCTGTCGGCGGATGACGTCACGTATATATAAGATGTAAATGTATACATTAATGTGTAAATAAAATTTTATTTCAGTACAAATATACTTCTACAGTTAAACGTTATTCAACCATGGTTCCACTGTCAATTTCTTTTAATGAAGACACCGACAGCTGAGTTGATTTCGCAGGAATCTCGTGTCTTATGCTAACGCCACACAGCAGAATCTTGTAAAAGAGACACAGCATCGTATTAACACACGTAACGTAAGTGTTCCAGAAAGTACGCACTCTTAAAACAGAATGCCAAACACATACGAAGGAATATAAAAACTGGGCGGGGGAAGGGTGTTGGCGGATGAATATAAATTTCCTCAGCCTTTTCGCTAACTGAGCCAATTATAATAAATCATAAAACTCCCTTTACTCGGATCTAAATTTTGTACATGAAACTCCCAAATCAAAATGCATTGCTCTACCACTTTTCCTCGTTACGCTCCTTTGCTCGTTTTAGTTCTGTATACCGGAGCTGACGTCACAGCAGCTCGTCTACCGGTACAGGACTTACCACGCCCCTCCTCTGAAGAGCATCAGGCAGTCAGTTCTTTTGAAAACTCGAATATTCCCTTTTAATTAAAGCATCTTTACTCTTTCTGCGCTCATTAATTATTGCCCACTGACCCCGATCCAACAGGAGCGCTCCTTTCATGTCTGCTTTCTAAGACTTTCGCAAACGAACATAATGTTCATCACTAAAAAAAATTGCTTCTTGAAACATGACAAACCGAAATTGATAAAATTTTACTTCTACTTTAATCAGAAGTCCTGACTCAGAAATCTTTTCATCCCTTAATTAAAATCAGAAAATTAGTCTCTCTTGTAAAGAATGGTTTTATGCTCTAGCCTTGCTGTTCTAAAAAAGATTCCGGTAGCATAAGACCAACAATACTCAACCAAACTCATCACTGAACATGACAGTGAGCCAATTCGACCCACCTCTCAACCTGACTGCCTAAGAACGATCCTTCAGCTATCCTACAAAGTTTCCTTAACGGTCTTTGAAGTGCACGTTACTCCTCATGTACGTAATATCTCATGGATCTCATTCTCAGGTACAAATAATTACCTGCGCACTTTGTCTACAAACGCCTTATTGATCGCAAATGAACACATACTTTCCCTTCGAGCTGTTATGTCACAACTGTTCCCAACCATTTCATCTTTGCACAAGTAATATGATAATCTTACACATTAAAGAAATTACTCCACAAGTGAAAAATGGAAGTGTCTAACCTTACACATTAAAGAAGTTACTCCACAAGTGAAAAATGGAAGTGTTTCTTCGTATGTCACCTTTGTTTTGCGTTTTCAAGATGGCTGCTACATTCGACATTAACGGCGGTGAAATTAATAATTTTTCATTTTTCAAGATGGCTGCTACATTCGATAATAACGGCGGTGAAATTAATAACTTTTCATATTGACACGACGTGACACAGTTTGATCCAAAGGAATAGTTTGTTTTAATCACGAAGAAGGAAAGAAGTCATTTGTCAGTTCTGACAGCTGTGCTATTAGAGCGAATGAAATTTCCCATCACATATCCATATCTACCACAATAAAATTGTGGTCCTGTAATTACTTACTAAAAGTGTTACAATTTCAGTTTCAAAATTTATATATTTGTGATTTTGCGTCAGTTTATATAAATGCCTGAAGATGGCCTACAGTAGGGTTGAAACACGACGCCCAAGTAAACACCACTGTCCATTACCGCTTATTACAACTGATTTAGCCTGTTCTTCGGTTCTTTAACGGTATATCGGAATATGATACACCCACGCCATTACGCCATTGTATCCTCAGGAAGGCGGTCATTCAAAGAATTCAGATAAAAATGGTGGGAAAATAATCAGAAAATGAACATTAAAAGCAAAAATACATTTAACCACTTGTATATTTATTAATAGGGCCACCTACACATATCTACCCATATAAATCACTTCTATGCATTTCTCTCGGTCTTAAGCAATGCTTGAAGCATTTCGTAACCTTTATAACATTTGTTTCAATCCGTGTAGCTCGAACCGCCAGAATGATTCATGTATAAAATGTTTCATTCCCTAACAGAAAATGAAATACGGTTTCACTAATATATTCTTATACAAAGTAGGAAAGATGGATTTATCCCTGAATTCTTTTACTCAAGGATATTAATTCAGAATTTTTAAAGACGGTGTCTGTAAGAAATGTTCAGGAAATACTTAACGTTAAACCCCCGACTCCACGCGCTTAAATAACGCATTATATTAGCCTGAGAATGTTATTATAATCTCAAATATTACGAGTATTTCGCCCATAGTTTTTTAAACTGAATATTATAATCAGCCTACAATATATGTATGTATGTGTGCGTATGCATACGTATAAATACACACGTGCCAATTTGCATTAGATGTAGGTTTCATACGAAAATTTATGATACGAATGAGCATATCGGTTGGATTTCAAAAATTGTTCTTATTCAGTCATATCCCAAGGAAGTTTGTACAAAACCTCTGCGCTGCTGTAGAAGTTTAGATTTTGCTTAAATTATATTTAAAAATATATATATATATAATTTCATGTGCGTGAGAGAATAAATTCTATGACTAAAGAAATCAAAACCTAATACAGACTATCAAATATTTAACACGATTGCTAGCACGCCCTTGATTTTAGCCAGTCTTCTCTGCCCTTGTTCAGCAACAAAATCAGAAACTGAAAAATAAATGAATACCATAGCTCGAAGCTAGATACTGCAAATAATGTTCACTGGTACGTCACATCCTACCTTTCCCTGTATAAATTCTTGTGTAAGAGTTAAGTAATTAATCGAATGTTCAGAACCGAACAAGGCGCATGTGATACAATTTTTATCCCATAATGATCAAAACTGATTCGATTAGGCACATAAATATTTACTCAAGAAAGAGACAATGTAGTGAAACAGAGTTTCTAACAAAAATTCATGCTTTAAATTTTTAAATAGTCATTCATAAAACACACACACGACGACACATAATTTACAGTTCCATACCAATCGAAATCAATTCGTCTAAGCGCCTCGATAAACAGTGATCCGCCCCCAAGTAAACTTTAGTCGACGGTAATTAACACTGCCTGTGGCCAAACAGTTTTTGATGTCGACATTTCTACTGCACTTTTAGATTAACTATTAGACCACCAGGGTGGGATTAATCTGGTTAGTAACCTCGGGATTCGATGTGCGAACCATTCTACGTTCATCCATTACAACTCTCAGCTAATATGCTCTGAACCAACTAGGCTGATAATAGTTAGTGTATGTAGGCTTCACTCGCTAGTAATATCCACTGCAGCCATAATCATCCACATGCATTCACACAGAAACACGATGGGCCGATGTATGGCGTATGTTTTCCGGGTAGGTAAACCGACACATTGCCAGGTGCATGGCAAAGACGCGAATTCACTAGTGCGATCTGAAACTGGCAGATATCCATCGCTAAAATGTCGCTTTCTGCACTAAGGTAAAAGTAAACGTTTGTCCCACTATACGCCATGTAGGCGTTTGGGGTGAGTGGAGGTATAGCTCCTCTCTTCCTTGACCCCGGCACTAGATGGGGGTGTGTGGTCAGCATCACGCCCCGGCCGGCTTTACCCCCGGGAAAGGACCCCGGTACCCATTGTAGAGGAGGCTGGGTGGGGTTTACACAGAAATTTGTATAAGACTCATAAATAAAGAAAAACTTACTCTTATTGGTGGTACATGTGGTTCAAACTAGGCCCTGCTATATATAGCGTTAGGTGCAAAATAGTAGACGTTGAAAAGTTATATTTTAAAATATACCTTAGTGCAGAAGGTATATTTTAAAATATAACTTTTCAACGTCTTACTATTTTGCACCTAACGCTATATATAGCAGGGCCTAGTTTGAACCACATGTACCACCAATAACAGTAAGTTTTTCTTTATTTATGAGTCTTATACAAATTTCTGTGTAAACGGATTACTTCCTTAAACAACATTAATACATATATCTTAGTCATGGTTAAGCGTTGTTTTCTTTGCGGTACGGACTAAATTCTTAAATAATATTTGATGAACTTCTTAGTAATCATGTATTTGTCAACTTGAAAAAAGTAGACAGTTCCTTGCGTATATCTTGGTTTTTAATATAGTCATTTTAACATTTCCTAAAAAAATTTCCGCTGCTTCAATTGTACTAAACGTTTTTCCTCACAACTCAACTATCACTTTCAAATATCTGACAGTGGATGTGTCTGCACATTATCTGTTTAAACACCATGCCCACTTCTATATCATATTACGGAGATGACGCCCCTCATACCACTTCA
Organism: Zootermopsis nevadensis; assembly: GCF_000696155.1. Next base: position 26,508 of record NW_019061410.1, read on the forward strand.
AAACTCATTTCCTGGAAAGAAAGACAAAAGTGTGCTTAAACAGTCTCGAAACCACGATGCGCGCGCCACCAAACACTCCACACAGACTAACAAATTACATGAGAGAGGGAGGAGAGAACAGATCAAGGTTTTATGAAAACAAAGTAATCAAAATAACTTCTGGATCCGAGATAGGTAATTATGAGAATGGATAAAACTACATAATATGGAGCTTCATAATTTCTACTTTTCAACAAAAACTCGCACCGAACAGACGAGAAATACACATGACAAGTTCGCCTTTCTCAAAAACACATGACAGTGTAATAAACTAACTTCTGAAATAAAATACTGATGTCGTGAAGATCTGCAAAGAATAATGAAACACCAGAAATTATTCCACAAAGCAGCTTATAATCAAACACGTGGCTGTAAACTTCTAAGCTGCAAGACGATGGGGCAGTGAAAGTTAAATAAATCGAGTAGGAACTTCTAAGAGAACATGAAGAAAGAAATGGCAAAACTGAATGACATCTGACTCTGATAGAGACGTTTTTTGTCACTGGGTTACAGCGCCTTTTCCATACGCAGTGTTAATACGACATGCAATCTAATATGACCGTTCTTCGGTTATTCCGCATCTGCTTATCGACCTGTTACAATAGATGGCCGTCGAAATGCGCATCTCCGACACTTCCTATTTCAACGTAGTGTTAACAGGATTCGTCCGAAGGACATTTGTTCCCGAGGTAAAGCTTGAATGCTGTACCCCCCCCCAATACAATCCTGGGAAAACTATGAAATTATATGATTAAAAGGGTCAAGTCGGGCTGGGCACGAGTCAGAGTAAGTTAATTTTAAAGCAGCTGGTACAGATAGTTACCACTGTGCTTCAGAGTTTAAAAGAATATAGAACTTCCCTCCATCAGTTCTAATTAATCATCAGTAGCCATATAATCCAGGGAGATCAGATAGGGTCATTACATATAAAGAAAGAACCCCCAAACGGAACAGCGTTTCCAGAAACGTAAAGAGTTAGACTGGATCTTGTCGTCTTTCTTGGCAGGGGGGGGCAG
>NW_019061414.1:0-11909 GCF_000696155.1 Zootermopsis nevadensis
GTGACTTCTCAAGACTTGTGACAAGACATGTGGTGCCGGGCGAAGCCAGGCTAGCCAAAGCGATGCAAGTAGATCCGCCTTGATCTACTTGCAAGGCGAGGCCAAGTGATGCCAAGAGAGGCAAGGCGAAATAAGGCTCGGCAAGCCAAGGAAAGCCGAGCAAGGCGAGGGAAGGAGTGTCAAGGTGAGGCAAGGCGCGGGAGGGCCAGGCAAAGGGAGGCAAGGCGTGGAAAGGCGAGTCAAGGCGATGCAAGGTGAGTGAAGGCGAAGCAAGTCGAGGCCAGTTGATGCTAGGTGAGGCAAGGCGAGGGAAGGCCAAGCCAGGCGATGCAAGGCGTGGCAAGTTGAGGCAAGGCGAAGGAAGTGGTGGCAAGGCGAAGCAAGACGAGGCACCGCGAGGCTTGGGAATGCAAGGCGAGGCCAGGAGACAAGGCGAGTCAAGGCGAGGCCATGTGATGCCAGGCGTGGCAAGGCGATGCAAGGAGAGCAAGGCGAGACAAGGCGAGGTAAGGCGAAGGAAGGCGAGGCAAGGCGAAGCAAGACGAGACTTAGCGAGGCCAGGAGAGCAATTCGAGTCAAGGCGACACCAGTTGATGCCAGGTGAGGCAAGGTGAGGGACGGCCAAGCCAAGCGATGTAAGGCGAGGCAAGGTGAGGCACGGCGAGGCCAGGAGAGCAAGGCGAGTCTAGGCGACGCAAGGCGATGAAATTCGAGGAAAGGCGAGGCAAGGGCATGCAAGGCGAGGCATGGCGAAGCAAGGCGAGGTCAAGTGAGGCCAATTCAGCCGAGGTAAGCCCAGGCAAGGAAAGACGGGTCTTGGCGAGGCAAGGCGATGCAAAGAAAGGCGAGGCCAGGTGGGGCCGGGCGAAGCCAGGCGAACCAAAGCGATGCAAGTAGATCCGCCTTGATCTACTTGCAAGGCGAGGCCAGGTGATGCCAAGAGAGGCAAGGCGAGGCAAGCCGAGGAAAGCCGAGCAAGGCGAGGGAAGGCGTGTCAAGGTGAGGCAAGGCGTGGCAGGGCCAGGCAAAGGGAGGTAGGGCGAGGAAAGGCGAGTCAAGGCGATGCAAGGTGAGTGAAGGCGAAGCAAGTCGAGGCCAGTTGATGCTAGGTGAGGCAAGGCGAGGGAAGGCCAAGCCAGGCGATGCAAGGCGTGGCAAGTTGAGGCAAGGCGAAGGAAGTGGTGGCAAGGCGAAGCAAGACGAGGCACCGCGAGGCTTGGGAATGCAAGGCGAGGCCAGGAGACAAGGCGAGTCAAGGCGAGGCCATGTGATGCCAGGCGTGGCAAGGCGATGCAAGGAGAGCAAGGCGAGACAAGGCGAGGTAAGGCGAAGGAAGGCGAGGCAAGGCGAAGCAAGACGAGACTTAGCGAGGCCAGGAGAGCAATTCGAGTCAAGGCGACACCAGTTGATGCCAGGTGAGGCAAGGTGAGGGACGGCCAAGCCAAGCGATGTAAGGCGTGGCAAGGTGAGGCACGGCGAGGCCAGGAGAGCAAGGCGAGTCTAGGCGACGCAAGGCGATGAAATTCGAGGAAAGGCGAGGCAAGGGCATGCAAGGCGAGGCATGGCGAAGCAAGGCGAGGTCAAGTGAGGCCAATTCAGCCGAGGTAAGCCCAGGCAAGGAAAGACGGGTCTTGGCGAGGCAAGGCGATGCAAAGAAAGGCGAGGCCAGGTGGGGCCGGGCGAAGCCAGGCGAACCAAAGCGATGCAAGTAGATCCGCCTTGATCTACTTGCAAGGCGAGGCCAGGTGATGCCAAGAGAGGCAAGGCGAGGCAAGCCGAGGAAAGCCGAGCAAGGCGAGGGAAGGCGTGTCAAGGTGAGGCAAGGCGTGGCAGGGCCAGGCAAAGGGAGGTAGGGCGAGGAAAGGCGAGTCAAGGCGATGCAAGGTGAGCAAGGCGAGTGAAGGCGAGGCAAGGCGAGGCCAGTTGATGCCAGGTGAGGCAAGGCGAGGGAAGGCCAAGCCAGGCGATACAAGGCGAGGCAAGGCGAAGCAAGACGAGGCACGGCGAAGCTTGTGAAGGCAAGGTGAGGCCAGGAGACAAGGCGAGGCCGGGCGAAGCCAGGCGAGGCAAGATGAGGCCAGGCGAAGCAAGACGAGGCACGGCGGGTCTTGTCGATTCCAGGAGAGCAAAGCGAAAATTGAAATTTTCAAAAAATCAAAAATGCTGGAAATTGTCCAAAAAGCGCACAAAACCAAAAATTTTGAAAAGTATCACATTCGAAATTTTTAAAAGAAATCATTTTTTTGGTTTTGTGTACTTTTCAGACAATTTGCAGCATTTTTTGATTTTTTCGAAAATTTTGATTTTCTTTCTAAAATCTCCGTAAGAGAAGAATGCCACTCTCGATGAATTCCTCTCTCTGTCTCTGCTGGACTCAGTCGCTGTCACTCCCTGTTGCTGCCTGCCTCGGTATCTGCACTAACCGGCCTCTGGCGGAGTCGGTATCTGCTGCTGAGGTACCATCGACAAAAATATCAAATTTTTTTAAAAATTTTCAAAAAATAAAAAATGTTAGAAAACGTCCAAAAAGCGCAGAAAACTAAAGAAATTTGAAAAATTTCATCTTTTAAGTTTATATCGATTTTTTCGAATTTTTTTGATTTGTGTGCTTTTCACACAATTTGCATTTTTTGAATTTTCGAAAATTTTGAAATATTGCAAGATATATGTTCTAAATATGACCTAACCCAACCCCATCGGAACTAGACTCTGCAAGCCCACGTCTCTGTCAATGTCTACTTCACAGTCTCAGCTGGACACGGTGTGCCTCACCCGGTGTCTGCTTTACATGGTGATTCACCGTGTCTCTGCCTGACTCCGTCTCTGATTCACTCGGTGTCTGCTTGACACTGTCTCTGCCTCACCCGGTCTTTGCTTGCCATTTTGTTTGGCTCACCAGGTCTTTGCTTGCCTCTATCTCTCTCTCTCACAAGTCTGTCGAAACAGGTCTATGTACAGACGGCCTGGCATATATAGAGGGATGTAGAGGAAGTTTAGTGTTGAGATCGCGTACGTTAGAGACAGAGTGTGACACAGACCGTGTCATGCAGAGACCGGTTGTGGCAGGGATCGTGTGGGGAGAATATTGAAAATAATTACGAAATTTTTCAAAATTTAAAAAAAATAAAAAAATGCAGGAAAATGCCCAAAAACACACAAAGCTCAAGTTTTTTTAAAAAATTCTGATTTCAATTTTTTTCTCGAAAATTTCGAAATTTTTTAGTTATCTTCGCTTTTCATGGCATTTACAACAATTTAATTTTTTTCGATTTTTTTAAAATTTCGAAAATGGAAAAAAATATCAAAAATTTTCAAAATTTTCGAAAAATCAAAAAATGTTGGAAAACGTCGAGAAAGCGCAGAAAACTAAAGAAATTTGAAAAATTTCATCTTTTAAGTTTATATCGATTTTTTCGAATTTTTTTGATTTGTGTGCTTTTCACACAATTTGCATTTTTTGAATTTTCGAAAATTTTGAAATATTGCAAGATATATGTTCTAAATATGACCTAACCCAACCCCATCGGAACTAGACTCTGCAAGCCCACGTCTCTGTCAATGTCTACTTCACAGTCTCAGCTGGACACGGTGTGCCTCACCCGGTGTCTGCTTTACATGGTGATTCACCGTGTCTCTGCCTGACTCCGTCTCTGATTCACTCGGTGTCTGCTTGACACTGTCTCTGCCTCACCCGGTCTTTGCTTGCCATTTTGTTTGGCTCACCAGGTCTTTGCTTGCCTCTATCTCTCTCTCTCACAAGTCTGTCGAAACAGGTCTATGTACAGACGGCCTGGCATATATAGAGGGATGTAGAGGAAGTTTAGTGTTGAGATCGCGTACGTTAGAGACAGAGTGTGACACAGACCGTGTCATGCAGAGACCGGTTGTGGCAGGGATCGTGTGGGGAGAATATTGAAAATAATTACGAAATTTTTCAAAATTTAAAAAAAATAAAAAAATGCAGGAAAATGCCCAAAAACACACAAAGCTCAAGTTTTTTTAAAAAATTCTGATTTCAATTTTTTTCTCGAAAATTTCGAAATTTTTTAGTTATCTTCGCTTTTCATGGCATTTACAACAATTTAATTTTTTTCGATTTTTTTAAAATTTCGAAAATGGAAAAAAATATCAAAAATTTTCAAAATTTTCGAAAAATCAAAAAATGTTGGAAAACGTCGAGAAAGCGCAGAAAACTAAAGAAATTTGAAAAATTTCAACTTTTAAGTTTATAAACAAGTTTTCGAAAATTTTTGGTTTTGTGTGCTTTTCACACAACATACACTACATATCGTTTGCCGATTCTAGTAGAAACTCTTGCATATACTGAAGGACTCAGGTTTAGTGAAACAAGAGACAGTACTATGCAATATAAATTGTTCTATCAGACTAAGCGTTCTCATGAGAACTACCACAAATAGAGAGTGAACTATACAACAATCTATATTTCACCAAGTGTACCACATTGTGTTTAAAACATATAAATTTAATATTACTATAAATGAACAATTAAATACAATGCAAAATATAATTAGGTACATCATTTTACATATAATAGTACTAATTGAGCTACACGTTCTCTCATCCATCACTAGAACAATCCGTACATAAACAGAAGCAACAGAGTGATGAATCGTAATGACAGGATTTACTTCCTCCTGCAAGACATTCCTTAAACTTTTTGACCAAGAAATTCCTAGGACAGTAATTCTCTTATGTGTATATGAATCCATGTTATGGACAATACAAGAGGGCAAGATCATAGTTAAAAACATAGCAATACTAAAATGTAATTACGTATTTTAATTAATTGTATTGTACTAAAATTATTTAAATAGTGAGACAAAACAAACACAAAGCTTTCTTACAAATTAATGCAATAATAATAAAATATTGCTCAGAAATTTGTCTTAGAAGTGATTCTTAACCCTTATGAACACGTCTCACTTTTCTCACTGGCTAATCCAATTGCATCTCGGAGAATAACTGATATGACTCGGTGTCGGATCAAATAAATGGATTTCCAGGATTTAAAATTCTGTGTTTTTGTTGTTTTATAACGTCAAAGTGTTTTAATGCCATAAAATTGTTTCCGTTTGAGCTGTCAATAATTTTACGATGTGTTACTGCCATATGCCAGAATTACATCTTTATAATACTTCAATTATTTTTATGTCGTAGGGGAACAGTAATATTATGGGAGACATATCAGGCAGAAGAGTGTCTCGTTCCTCTGAAAATACTGTTTATTTCAGATAGTTTGATCAAATTAGTGCTCACTTTTACATCTTTGAATAATCCAAAAAGGCAATCAATTTCAAAACAGCGCTGTCAGACGAGTTACAGTGAAGAAATGTAAAGCCTGTCGATGGTTGCGTTGTGGTGAATTTATTGACTAATTTAGGTATTGAAGTAGTGGATTCCTACTACGAAAATATCAGTTCATTATGAAGGTGAGCATCTTATAATTAAGATGTTTTGGTTTCGTACGTAAATTAGGCCCTATACTGAGACAGTGATGGCAAGGATAATTTTAGTAACTCCTTAATTTCATTTTATATATATTTAAACTCTCCCCATGCAAGTCACATTTATCCCTTAAAACAATTTATAATTATTCAATGTACATTTCTGAACACTCTGCCCTAAATTTCCAACTAATTCAAGCATTAATGATCTAGTCATCGTGATTATTCCACTCTTTACTTTAATCGTGATTTAACTTAATCCACAATCATTACAGTAACTAACAGAAGTTATATAATGGAATATTGACTAAATATACTTGAACCTGCTCAATGAAAAATGGGATATATATTATTTATTTTGAATAATAATAAAGACACGAATATGAAATGTTTAATCTTCACATCCACGGGTGAATTTTGTAATCTAAGAGATGAGAAATTTATTCTTGGGATGTGATTTAATAATATTATACACTTGGAATATACCAATTCAAAATAAAATTATTCACATAAGGTTCCTTATTTTGGTAGAATGTAATTCCTGTGGTGTTCTTTTGGAGTTTATAACATTACCTTACGTAGCTTTTCTCAGTCAAACTATATATATTAATCTCTTGTATGAAAATTGGTTTTTGAACTGAAAAACTTACGTGATGGGGCAGCAATGCAAATATAAAATACTTCCGGATATTCAATTAATTGTTTTCCAGTATGAACAGTGAATTAAAATGTAAGATTTCAGCACAGTAGCAAGTATGAATATGGTTGTGTTCTGGGATGCTAACCATGTAGTATGGTAGAAGATTTCTCATGTTTCCGAGGCATCGAGCACCTTTGAGAAGTTGGTAAACTTCTACCAGACAACTTGGAGCAATATCCTATAAGACAGCCATCTCCGAACTTAGGTTTGATTCAAAAGGAAATAGACAGATATTTCAAAGTGATACAAATAATCAATGCATAACTCTAAAAGCTTTGATGTGATTGTTCAGAGTAGTATTTTACACGTCTTCATTGTAAAATAGCACAATTTGTACGTGTTCAAGGTCACAAGTGAATCTGTGCTGTAACAGTTGATTTTAAAGGGTAGTGTTTTATTAAACAGCATATCCAATGTTTCAGACGAGGTAAATATTGAATCTGCTTCTTATTAAGAATGTAAATATTTTTATTAAACAAAAAGCAAAACGTGAAAGGCGAACTTGTAATGTGTTACAGGAATCGCTTCAAGTGTTTTCTGATCTATCATATATTTGCCTTAATTTTGTTATCAATTATTTTGAGATTAAATAACATGAAATACCTTAATACAATTTGATTCAACTCTCGATCCAGGATTGTCACAAATGCTTAATTAATTACACAACACACCATTTTGATATACGGGATGTGGGGGCTCTCCAAAAAATTTTGTCTTAGCATTAGATGGAGGTAAATAGTTGCCTTCACGCTCCAGCCACCTTATACTGTGTACTGTGGAGGAGCATCTCCTAGTACCGCCACTAGACATGAGCTTGAGTGGACCTCAAGGCAGATCTGGATGTGGTGTCGGAGAGAAAAATCCCTACCCCTGTCAGAAATCAAAATCGAAATTGTCCAGCCAGCAGTCCAAAATGGCAACAGCTGGTGTTTTTGAAAATACATAAAGATGAATGTAAGGTTGAAACAATAGTACACAATAACAACACGTAAGTTCACATTTATCTGTACCTTTCGCAGCGCACACACATATGAAATTGTAATAAATAAGTTTATTAAAGTGGTGTAACCGTGTGAGCGCAGTTCATTTGCTGAAACAATTAACAGAAAACCTACACGTAGTGGATACTTTTGGAACAGAGATCAACCCGTTCCCCTTGTCTATCGTTACTTCGAATTTCTAACTGTCCTAAACACGTAAGCTTTGAACATGTGACGCTCACTTGTTTGTCGTCATAGTTACAAATAGCTACGACATAAATTAGGCATAATATAAATAATATCTCAAGAACTGGACAAATTTTAATGTGAAATTATTCACTGGATTCTGAAAATAGTTCATAATACTGAATATTTAAGTCACTTCATATTACTTACCTTTAATTTACATACGCAAATGTATATATATATGGCACATTTTACCTTGCTCAGTAGACTAATATAACAAAAAAATAATAATTTGAGGTGACATTTCATTTAGATTAAACACCGCTGATTCATTCATTTACATAGTTGGCTAATATATAAATTATATCTAATTTCATAATTGTTTTTATAAACATAGCATGTTTTTTTTTTCTTCAAACAAACAATAACAGTGTAAGATATTTATATTGTACATTAAAGGCATAGAACGATGATTAATACATTTTTATCATTAAACATTTCTGCAATTCTGAGCGAACTTTAGGCGTACATAATGAGAGTTATTGCACCGAGCGATATACTGCATTTTGGCATTTTAATTTCCTTGTTTCTAAAAATGCAACTACGATAACAATGACAATTCAGATGGTACTGATGTTTACCATGAGAAATATTGCTGTCTTATCTACTCACATGGCATTGCCATGTTTCTGTCGTGACGTAAATATGGTAGTCATGGTTACAAGTAAATAGTACGTTTTTATACACTTTAAATCCTCTGTACAAAAACCTTCTTTATATAATTTTTCTTCTTTAAGAATGCATTTTCACTACAATTCACATCACTTAAGTTATTTAAATTCTGAAATGGATTAGCTAGCCACATTTCGAAACAAATGCACAAAACTTAAATCGGGAGCACGCCTGAAAATGTAACATGCCGTGAACTGTCACGTAGTATGGAGTATGACAGATTTTTAAAAGTTGAAGTGATATATGGAATGAAATTACGTCTCTAATTTGCTGTTTATTATTAAAGGAAATAATTTATGTATTTGGAGTTCCTTTATACACAAATCTAACTTTGTTGTCTTTCAAGGAGTACGATATTGATAGTTCAGCTAAAATATTCGTCAGCATTTGAGACCGCTTTGCAGAAATCGATGGCAAAATGGCTGAAACATCATGTCCTTCTAACACAAGTGGTTTTTAGTAAAATATGAGAATGGTTATGAATTAATTAAATAATTTATTATAGATGTATGCGTTGCTAAAACTTTTGAAATGCGTTTCTAGTGTGCCACTCGCCACTTACGACAGCCGTATTCTTGGCATGTGTCGGGGAGTGTATGAGGAACGCGTGGTACCATCATCACAAAAATGCAGAACAGACTTAAGCCTCTGATTGTTTCAAAGATTCAGAAGTGACATTCTTCAAACAATAAAATGTGAACAAATTTCAGACTTATCAAGCATTGCAGTTTATTTATCTTTTGAATCGATTCGAATGCATACATAAGACTAACGTCTTAAGTAACTGACAAAACGAGGCGTTCTTTCCACTTTACTGTTAAGTATGAAGGTATACGAATAATTTAAGTTTATAAAGACACCGACTTTAAAGAGATAAAATAACTAAGTTTTCCGGGCAAAAATTGTGTCGTCACAAGCCATTGCAGACGCAAATTTAAATGACATATAACTCAATCGAAATTTGTGCACATTTTCAATAAAATTATTATTTAGCATATGGTAAAATGGTAATTTGCCATTTCTGAATGAGTTTTGTTAATGATAATGAAAACTGGCTATTAGTTTAAAAAAAGCCAAGAGGTTTCTTGCCCTTTGAATCCAACATAAAAATTATTCTTGGACTGAGGGAAGAAATTATTTGTACCTCCCTGTTCTAGGTGGTTACCAATGTTCTACTCTGCAGACGGAGGGAACAGTTTCTTCAGATCACAACCCAGAAGATCACAGTCCTATATATTACGAGCTAATCCTTACAATTTTTTACTCTGGAATTTTTTTTTTTTTTTTGCTGTTTCGACAGAAACTTAGGAAAGACAATTATATTTTTAATTAAAGTTTCAATGAACTTGTCTGAAGTAAACTCACTCCTGTTTGCTGTTCGTTAATTTACATTCGAGGCTTCGTTGTATCAGTAACTGTCAGCTTGTAAATTGAAACAAACTGCAGGAAAGATGAAGGAAATTAATGCAAAATTTGCTTTTTATTCTAGGAAGCCAACGGCATTCTTTAACCCGCGTTTCTATCATGGAAATTATAAAGTTTAATAATTAATTATAGAAACTGACGCTTAAATAGAGATACTGATACCACGTAGCGTGCAGCACAAAGTGACAGATCTTATTTTGAGATGTTATTCTGTATTGTTCATACGAGGAGTGACAGAAACCTCCATAACCGTAAATATAAAACTTTAAAAATCAAAGACTGAAGGTATCCCACTTCAAAATATTTCAGAATTTCATATCACTAAGTTGACTAATCTCTAATCGTAATTAAAAATAGGTATACGAAAACTAATGTTGCATTAGTTATCTATTGAAACATGTTACATTACAGGCAAGTCCCAGAATTGTTACATTTCTTAACCTCACAATAATTTAAAATTGTGACTGTGACATCCATTCCAGCACACCAGAGCACATCAGTATTAATGAAAAATTATTAAAAATCACTTCACATATAAAGCACTTAAATATATGAGACAAAGATATACAGAGAAGTTACAAGATTTGCGATTGACATCAGTTACACAACGAGATATAAGGAAATGACTCAAAGACTATTCTCATGACATCACACACAAGCCTACACACATTAATTTGTACAACGCGTTCAGCACAGCAACATTATGGTGCACTAGATACCTCTAACAACGACCAACCCTGCAGTATCTTTAATTCTAAATTGTCTTCCTGGTGTACGTTTTAGGTTATGTTTTGCACTACGTCAGCGCACATTCAACTTTCTACTAAACATTACTACGCACGCTATACAAAAACGAGGGATAATTTACCTGTCTCTTCTAAATCAATCCTTCCGCGTTTTAAAGCTCTTTCCGAAGTCTCTCGATTCCTCTGTTCAAAAAAAAAAAAGAACTGTTTATTTCTATGCGACGTGGCACAGATTACGGTAATTTAAGGGGAATTGTCCAGTGTGAGTTTCACTGTGCCCCAGCACCCTAGTATGTGGTGCATGCCACCCGTTTCACTCCCCTGTTCTTTGTGTGCCCCATATTCTCAGGCCCGATTTATCCTTGAGTAAGGCACACCAGAGATTCTCGACTTTCAACTTACAATCTTTCTTCGTGGTGCAATCCCCAGGTATGTCCTTCCTAAGGCACACGAGGAGTCCTCCGATATCAACACAGAGTAGCGACCATCTCAAGAGAAGGCAAGTTGAGAAATCTGTGATTGACAACATACAGATGCATCATGGCACGTGATACAACTACGGTCAGGCCTCAAACTATCACAGACTGAATGCTAATCAACTAAATCCATAAGGTACTGTACTATTGGCATGCATTTCTATTCAAGTACAGTTCTCACTCAAAACATTGCTATAAAATTCCTACAGTACCATTGGGTTATCGTCTGAATGCATTATTAAACATTACCTTATCAAGAACAAATGCTTGATATTCATATAAAAGGCTGTTGAAACTTGTTTTATCTACACGCATCAGCAAAGATACAGATTACATTTGATTGTCCATACCACATGCCATATAGTTTAGACGTGTAGTCAACCTAAATTTTATCAGATTCTGCTAGGTTCAGTCCCCAGGGCAGTTACTACTCTGTGTGATTCATTGCGCCTCAAAATATCCTGGAGTGGGGCACATGATAAGCACGTCTCAGTCGTCCATATCCATTCCGATGAGCTCTCCCTGAAGACGACCCTTGTAGCGGCAACACAGAGTCAGGCAGAAGATCCTGAGGGCGAGTCGGAACTGAGGACTCAATGCAATAAGAATAATCCCTTTCCAGAACGAGTTGAGAATTCCCAGCCAAACGATGCTAAAGTGAAGGAATGGTATTTGGAACTTCGTCCCTGTGAAATGTTCGTAAAGTTTCACGCCTGCATATGGCGTCCACGATAACCAGAAAGTGACCACCAGAACGAAAGACATCACGTGACTAGGATTTGAGAGATTTTCCGAGAGCGCTGTAGCGTACTCTTTATCGTGAATAGGAACTCCGCTGCGAAGTTTTCGCATCATAGAGAATATGTAGAAGTATGTGTAGACAATGGTGATGAGGCTGGGTCCTAGCACTAGGATGGCCACTGTCACGGAGTACGCGGCCATGTTCCCCCAGTCAAGCATGCAGATGTACGCGTCCCTGTCGAACACCGGGTTGTTGAAACCGAGGAGCGGGGGACAACACAGCATGGCCGCCGAGATCCACGTGAATGCCATCCAGCACTGGCAGCGAATCTTCGTCTGCACAGTCTCGTAGCGAAGGGGTTTCCGTATCGCCAGGTAGCGATCCACGCTGATCCACATGAAGGTGAACACTGAGACACTCCACAGAGTGACCTCGATGTAGCCGACTAGACGGCATA
>NW_019061414.1:14155-24202 GCF_000696155.1 Zootermopsis nevadensis
CGTCAGAAATTCCAGGTACACGCAACCACGAGAAACCTCTGTTTAAACGAGCAACTCTGGCAAAGAATTTATGATTTATATTTTCTTCAAACCGGTAGGTCACTTCCCGGCTCTTGGCAGGAACTGCGATGATCAGTTGATTTCATTGTTTTATTTAGCGGAACTTACGCGTATTGGGAAAAATCTTGTAGCGCTTGGTAGTGAGATATGCAATTCCGGTCGGGGAGTGACAGTTGCGTTCAGCTTTATCAAAGAACGCGTTGCACTGAATTTGAATGAGAATCTTCCACATGTAAGATAAATGCAACAGAATTACGTGCGTGGAACACACATATGAACCATTTTAGCGTAGATTTTTGACATCGGCAACCACTTTCGTGTTTCTATAGAGTTTAAATTTATATTTAAATTCTATTCAAATTATAAAATATATTAAATTTTTTAAATTATTGACGCAGATAATAGAGCAAAACGTCTCATGCTTTTATCACATTCAAGTCGATGTTTTGATTCGCGTGGGGAATTTTTTAGGAATAAAATCAATAATACCTAAGAGATCAATATGTCAGTTACTTTTTAGGCACGTTCGAAACAAGAAAACTTGCAAAAGTTTGTTGCCGACTGTTCACATACAGCAACTGTGTTCTTGCTGAATCGAAGTTCGCAACGTCTTTATATATCCGAATGTGAATCTTTTTTACAATTTCAATTTTCATCAAAACGTTAAGCCGAAAGCTGCGATTCGAGTGCATATGTTCTTGTGGCTCTCATTTAATCTTTATTTAGGGGACATTTTCATTTTGGATGGGGTAAGTCGTCTTACAAAACACAGCATAATTTAATTTGTGAATGAAACAAAGATAGGCATGCACGTACGACACAGAAATCCATTTTAAAACAAGCAAGAAACACGAAAAGTTGCAAAAACACGCGCGAGTAGATCAGATAACCAGAGAGCACAGTAATTATGAACTAGATAGGAAAAAGACCGAGACGAGGCGTTTTTGGCTACGTTTTCCTTTTCGGACTTGGCTGTCTGTTATTTTCAACAGATGTCGTCAGTTTTCCATGTGTCGGCGAGAGTTCGATGAGGGAAACAAAAAATGTTCACGAAATTTTGTTGAGAAACCTATTAGAATATGGTCACTTAGAAAGAAAAGAAGGAAACTGAAAGATAATATTATTATTTCTTTTTAGGAAGATGGTTTGTGAGAATGGGCAGTAGATGGAACTGGTTCAAGTCATGTCTAATGTCAGCTGTTAACATTTTAAAGATTTATATTACATCTCGGGAATTTTAACACGTTTTAGTTCTGAGAGATGAATTCCCTTGGAATGCTGGGGTCTCTGAGATTTTTTTTTTATATTATTTATGTAAATTATATTAATGTACGGTCGCCAATAACACATAATATACCATTTAATTAAATAATGGTTAGGGAAATATATTACGAAGTATGCTGAAGGAAGTGGTCGTGGACTAATTTAAGACACTACGCCGGGATTTGCGTGGAAGGGCTGAAAAAATTACACGAGGAATTTGTCAGGACAGACAGTAATCAGGCAGAGATATGAACCCAGGACCTAACCAATAGGAAGTACGATTAAGACTTCAGGCCCCTAGAAATTAGCAACTTCGCTAGTGTTCTATGTGCTTCAGTACCATTTATAGTTTATTTATGTTTATTTCCGCTGCTCGCTGAAGGTAGATATGCAAGAGTGGTTTAAGCACATTCAGTCGTACGTTGTCCTCATACGTCTCTTAAATCTCTCTCCCATTTAGACGACTTAGGTTCATCTGTTAAATACTGCCGAGTGATGAACTTGGAGTACCAACATTGGATGGAAGCTACTTTACACAAAAGATTAAGAGAAGAGAGACTTCTCCTTTCGAGGTAAAACTGAAACAGATAAGAGGCGAATTGCGTCAGACTTTTCTACGTACGCCGATGACATGGGATCAAGTTCAAATGGGAAGACGTGAGCTACGTAGGAACAAATCCAACATTCAAACTTCGATCTACTCAATGGAAATCGAAAGGAAAAAATTGTGTTCACGACAAATGTGATATAAGACAGAAAGAGAGGCGGGTTTTTATGGTAACTTCATTTCCTCTGCGTCTTGGTGAAAGCAATTGAATTCTTTTTCGTAAAATATACGACGATAGACCGAGATATGAATGAAACGAAAGGAAGAACACTGGGTCATCCATTGAAGCTCGCTTCGTTCAATTTATCACGTGGAAGTTTTCAATTCTAGGGTCGGATCAGAGATCGTTTATGTACGGAATTCAAATTGGAAAAAACAGTTACGTTTTCTCTACAGTATAAGAACGTAACTATAACAACTATTGAAGGAAAAAAATCTCGTCCACGTAAAAATATGTTCGTAAATATATAGAGTACATAATTAAATGTATGATGTGGGAAAATGGCGTATAATGACAAAAGGGACGTTTAGAAAACCCCAAAACGAAGAATTCTCTAGAAGAAATCGTTCTTGAGATATCATACAATTGGGGCAAGGCTCACGATTAAATTTTGTGGCGACGCCGAGGAACAGAATCAGACACACGGAGGTTTAGACAACTACAAAGGAACTGCACGTGAAACTCGTGAACAGCTGATTTAGGACAAACAACAGTTGTTAAGTCTAAAACTGCTGTCGGAAACAGAACACAACAGATAATCGACTAACAGGAAGTGTTCCCTTAAGACTGATAATGCCACGTGTTTCAAATTGTTTTATTCCTGCAATTTCCTGTTCTTCAGTGACCTTTGCTGACCACATAGCCGCATGACCTGCAAGGTCGTGGAACGCTAGGTGGCACAATGGCCACCATTGCAGACACAGAACCATTGCTGCAAACATATCGAGTCATGAATTACGCCCCTTCGTTAAATATTCTACCTTTACTTATATGTTAATTATTCAGACAACATTTAAATAAATGTGTAACGAACCGGAAGTAGCCTTCTTCAAGGTAATATTCCGCATTTGGCTGGAGGGACTGAAAGATACTATGGAAGATGCCCCGCCGAGATTTGAAGTCGGAACCTTCTCAGTACGAAGTAGGCGTACTTAAGCACACGGATGCGAAATTTGGTTCCGAAATCAAAATCTCAAATCCAACAACCGGTAATACGTATATATGCGGTCTGTTTTTACGTTACATGTCATTAGTTTTAATCGTAGAGCCGTTTCTGTAGAAAACCACAAAGCCTCATTTCAGAGCGTTAAATTAAGTCAGATGAGTACAACCAAAATCGATTTGAAACACCAAATTTCGTCCAAATGCGTTGAGAATTACCGGGAACTAAAGGTGGGGGGGGGGGCGCAAACTTCAAATTGTGTATTCACTTCATGCATTTAAAATTAGTGCAAAGAACGAGTAAAATCATTAAATCACTACGAAGTGTGACCTGTTCCTGACATAAAAGTAATTCACTCGAGAATTACAGATTACGTCACGAGGGTTTTAAAGGAAGGAAGAACATTAACTTCAATTACAGACGCTAATAAGTAGCTGTTTAACGAGGAACCTTTCATTGAATAAAACAACATGTAGCAGGAACATTCAGCAATTTCGAAACTGATCCCCAATGTAAATGTAATGCAAACACAATCAGATAGCGGGACAGTGTTAGCTGTATTTGGTGAAGTAACTGTACAGGGAGTTGTAATGACATGAACTAGACTTCCTTTTTGTAGGAATTGTTCTCCACATAGCTGACAGGATTATCCGGCGATATCTCGTTACTGCTCGCCTAGACAGAGGGCTTCTGTCTCACCGTCAATTAGACAGAGGCTAAGCCCCCTGTGTGCATTTCAGACTTGCATAATTTCACTTACTGGAAGATGATGATTCAGTCTTTTCTAATGACAGATTTGTAAATGACGAGAACAGGGTTTTCTTTAACTAAGATGGCTGTCTCCTGAGCCCTGTAGTCTGGTAGAAGTAACCGATGTTTCAGAGGTGCCTCCATTTTCAGGGCGACGACGGATGTAGCAAGGACCTCTGAAACGTCGGGCAACTTCTACCAGACTACAGGGCTCAACAACACAGGAGACGGCCATCTTCATAACCTCAGATCTCTCAGGACTTCTCATCCCTTTGCAGTCCTGGAACCAAATACACGTTGTCTTATCGAATTGCAGGCCGTAAGATTACAGGACAATTTATTGAAATTTCATGACATCGCTCCAAATGTTCTCAGAATAACTGCGACTATTTATTACGCGACACTAACCGGTTGATCGTTGTAATGGAGAAGCATTGTATTCTTTTTCAGGCAGGAAATTCATTTTTAAATATTATTCACACGAGTTTTCTTGCTCCGAAGGGTTAAATCAGCTCGTCGTATTTGACGTAACTGCAGTCATTGCAATTATAATTATGCAATTAAATCGAATTTATAACTTGTGTTGGGCAAGGCCGTGGTCTAGGCAACACGGAGTTTTCCTCCGTGGCATCCCAACAATTACTCCATTCACACACAGAAGAAGGCAATGGCAAACCACTTCTGGATCATCTGCCAAGAACGTATATGAACAGGTCCCAGTCCGAGAAAAGGATGGAAGGATCCTGTTCATATGGACCTGTCGTCAGACAGAACACTAAATAAATAAATAAATAAATACATACAGCAGATTCGTTTATTACAGACTGCAAATAAAGTGAAGGAGATCTACGTATATTTCCCTTGAAACATAATTTACAGAGTACGGGATTTATAGGAAGATTAGAAGTTATGTAGGTCTAGTATTGTTTTAACTGTGTGCATTTCGTGAGCTGTTTATCGATCAATTATGCATTTAAAATGCAAAACAACCATTAAGCAGCCACGGGAACCGCCTCGTATCATGACGTACGTTCAAATTTGATCCGAGACCCACGCCATCCTAGATCCTTCATTTTTAAAACTTCAACCTACGATTCCAGAAGCTTAATACAGTTAAACGGAGTTTAGTTTCGTTAAACCATGGAAAAATACACCAATGCCATATGTGAAAATCAAAAACCATTTCGTAACACAATATAAGCGGCGAAAGGATTATTATTTCTGAAATAACATCTGAGGTTCTCAAGACGATGACGAAATTGTTCTTCTCCATTAATCGCCCTGATGATGGAGGCAGCAAGGACCTCTGAAACGTCGGTAAACTTCTACCAGTCTACACGCCGCCGCAGAAGGCAGCCATATTAGCAAATATTGTTTTTTATTTTGTTATATCAACACAGACAAAAATAATTGTACGAAACGAACATTCTATATCTGCGTAGTGAAAATAATTTGCAGGTTCAGAGGGAAGCCACGATGTCAGTTGAACTTCTCTGGCTTGCATTACAGAGTACGAAATGCGCCTCAAAACATGTTTTAACATTTTAATTCATTATTTACGTTGAGTGTCTCTCTCTCTCTTCTTGCCGTATACGTGTTTCAATTATTAGTCGTACATTTTCTGTTATTTTTGTTCTAAGACGTCCATCATAATAACTTGCAGACATCTTTTTTAAACAGTGCATCTGAAAGATCATTTCATTACAACTTTCCGAAGGAAAACATTTTTCTTTTCTGCGTCTCGAAGCATCTTTGCCGTTAATTTTAAGCAGTATCAAAGGAGACGCCATATTATACATAATTAACAAAAATTATGCATAGAGTAACAATTCTGGAGCCTTCGCACTGCTATTTTCTCTTGATTTTAAAATTCACGAACCCTAACTTGCGATCCTGTCTTATAGGACGTAGCGTAAAAGGCGGGGGTGAACGAGGAAAGACAATTGGATCGAGATCAATGAATCTGTCATCGAGTTATGAGATGACGCAAATTCATTTCATGTGACTATACAGCATAGGACGATAGGATAAAAGTGAATAAGTAACTGGAAAGGATGTGGAAGGAAGCGATCATGGCCTAAAGGTATTATTATCCAGGAATTTTCCTGGAGGGACTGAGAAACCTCCCGAATACGAAGCTGTAATGTATTCTACTGTAGTACTTTTTCAATTCGTTCCGACGTCACGTACGTAATTTTGGAAATGTTAGCTCACTTCCACTTGATGTAATCGACAGAGAAGACGAGGTTTTCAGAACCTCATTGACCACTATTCCCAAGCAGTTTCTTTTTTGAATGAACAAGCATAGTAAAGTACGACCAGCACAGTGGACGTAAATTAGACGTGGGTTTTATATTTTTTTGTAGACGTCTGTTACACTTGCCAGTCTCCGCCAAAGCGCCACTCCATCGTTGTCCTCGTGCAAACTTAATTTCTAAGTCGTACCTGAAGCCTCTGGTAATCCTCTCGACCCGTTACTTGTTAATGGTTCAAACTAAAGGACGTTCTTCCAAATTATACCTACTGATTCATAGCCTTAGAATTCAGCGTAATGCCACATTAAACATCTGAAGACTTCATTGTCTGACATTAATCAATGACAGTCGAGAGTCTGCACACAAATGCTACGCACTGTCACACGACTTTACTCGTATGTGATTAAAAGTTTTTCACTAATTGTCAAGTAGCGATTCTCATAAAATATTACCAGCACAGTCTGTTTAAAACTAAATAATAAAAACGAGCCAACGAAGCAACTTTTTCGAAAAAACAAAATAATTAATTAATTAATTAATTAATACTCTTGTATTTCATTTCTGAGAAAAGTAACAGTGTAAAATTAGGTTATATTGTTGGTAACAATAAATTCTTGATATTAATGTAGCAGTTAATATTTTACACAGTAAATGAATATCGCGGTCGAGTGGTTAACGATGGTGCTTTGTATTCGGGAGTTCCCGGGTTGAAATATCGGCCCGAATACCGGCCATCTTGACTGAAGTTTTCGAATATAACCGCTTTAATGCATGAAGCGATTAAAAACACATTAACAACAAACGTTGACGGAAAGACAGACAGTTGGACTAGCAGAGCTGTCAGGTCAACGTGAATTTGGTCAGGAAATGGAATTCGGTAAGTAAAAGTAATGAGTTATACCAGTGGTATTCAACCTGGGGTACGAGTACCCCCGGGGGTACGCGAAGACATCTTAAATTTAAAAAAAAAATATATTACTTTATGATAAACACTGAATAATCAGTAATGTAATTTATTTAATTTATTTTAGATGTAGATTATATACTTTGTATAACTTGAATTATACATCAACGACTTTGGGGGTACAAAGTTGAAGAGAAATTATATCTGGGGGCACGCGAAGACATCTTAGGGGGTACGTGAAATTTAAAAAATATATATATTATTTTATGATAAATACTGAATAATCAGTAATGTAATTTATTTAATTTATTTTAGATTCAGATTATATACTATGTATAAACTGAATATGTAAAACACTAAAATAAATAAATTTTAAAAAGGTGTCATGATTTCAATTTCTGTTTCGCTAAAACTCGTCGTAAAATTTATTAATATTTCCATTATTTAAAGTTGAACAAATTATTTCTGATGTTCGATCTCACATTTTGCCAATTTGGTACTCAGTTAAAATTATTTCTGCTGACAATGGAATGTCACTGGAAATAAAGTATCAGCCGATCATAAAAGTCAGATATTCAGATTCTGAAGACGCGATTTCAGAGAATCGCTGAATAATCAGTCAAGTCCTACATTTTTATTAGATGTGAGAGGTCAGATCTTAATCACAAAACTTCCTCTACACTGCAGCGCAGTACGGCTTTGTACTGAGAGAGGGGATCTGCTCAGTTGCCAACCAGCACGGTTCTAATTTATACCACGAGGCGGAGTTCCAAACAAACATTTCATCTGGATTTATCCCAACAACAGTTTGTCTCTCGGTATAAACAGAATAGTTCACAAATCTTATTGAATTACAGCCTGGTAATGTCGCTAAGATTAAATTCCACCAGAAAGCGACCCAATTCTGAAGCACCCCTTAAGTGATTTCAAACTTTTCAGACTGATTTACGTTCCGCTAAGCCGAAGTGATTTGTTGACTGAAGATTCGTCCCTTAATACTCTACGCTGTTATGTCTGTATATATTTAATTAATTCCATCTTTCGTGGTTTAGCCGTATTAGATGTTGAGAACTATCCAGTTTTGGTAAACACTGGAACTAGACCAATGTTCCAGACGTGTTATTTCAGCTAATTATGTATATACAAATCCCACGTGAACAAGAATCATTGAGGTTAAAAACACGTCAACTTTTGAAATACGTAATTGGTAGAAGTAATTTAATTGTCGATAATTTTTATCAATGTCAATCAATTTTAATCGTTTCAATTATTCTAATGTAATTTTGATGTTTACATACTTTTGTCAATCAAGATTATCTTAAACAAAAATGTACCTGAATTTCGTCCATCTTGGATGGAAACATTTTGTGGAATAAACCAATGAATTGGTAGGGCCAGATAAATATAAGATGGTTGTGAACGTGGTTGGTTTTTATTATTTGATTAAATTATCGCACAAAAGGGTGCCTTTAATTAAGACCCTCAATATATATCATATGGCAGGCCAACTTTCGCAGAAGCACACAGCGGCTTTCGTTTCATAAAAAATTATCACGAACTACAAATGATTAAGAAGACTTCTTCCTGTGGCTCTACAGTCCAGTGTGGGTCTTCACCGTCTCCTTTCAGAGGTTTCTTAGTCTTTGCAAGAAGTCTATCAGCCAAAATCAATCTTCAATCTGACTTCACCATTCAGCGCTATAAAATCAACACGACATTGTTCATCAAATCTAAAACTTCTTGACGATGGTGAAGAGTCAATTGAATAAAAATTTACTTGGATATTATCCATCGTCTAGTAATAAAAAACGTCTCCGGAGATAGGGATTAGCTCTATCTAGTGGGCCCAACTGAGTAGGAACCTGAAGATGGAGATAGAGCCCCATCTCCGAAACGTCGTTTTACGTTTTATTACTAGACGATGGATAATATCCAAGTAAATTTTTATTCAATTGACGACATTGTTCGGTTTATTTAATGATGTTTCAGGTACTGAGATTACAGATCAGCTGACAGATTAACGATTTGTACAAAGGACGTAGAAGAAGGAGATCGTTGCCTTACTTAAAGTCGCCTGGAGCAACTGAGGAGAACAACGAAACCCCTCATTCAATATTGCCAGTATCCGGACTTCCAAATATGAGTGACAGCCACGTGACTGCTATGTTCGGTAGGCCTATTCTGACTATTGTCTGATGAAATCGTGTATGGTAAGATGGGCGAGACATGAAGCACGACTTGGGAACATTTTTATCAAATTATGAATTAAATTAAAGGATGCGTTAAGGGGGTTCTGGGGCCCTTCAAACCTCCTGTTCAATAAAAACCCAGCTGTTCGGGGACAAATCGGCCACTGACCAGTCGTCTCCATCCAGTGACGTAAAAAGAATAAGTGAAGTTATATCTCCACTCCTACATACATTTGCATGACGTGGTGGTTAGTTACGCGCAAGGAAAATTCCCCCCTACTTTAAAACATTTATTCCATTATTTAAAAGTTGCATTTTGTTGTATTTTATATGAATATTTATAACACAAGTCCTGGACGCTGCAGTATAAAACTTTTATGAAAGTTTGCAGCAAGCCTGCGACCTCTTCCTTTAAGGGCTGGTAATCAATAACCCAAGTGATGAGGCGAGGTAGAAGTGGATAAAGAATTCTATCTCCGGCCTCAAAGGTCCGCGGCCCCTGGAACCAGTCTCTTTATGTGCCAGTTCTTAGCGATCCTCGAGATTTAAAACATTTCCGCTCAAGCATCCAGGCAACATGAGCGACGTTAAAACTAGAGTTGCATGGACCACATAGTCATGCACTTTAAAAAAAAATCTGTTGCTTAAATGAACACCAATTTACGGATATCTGAACATGCAATCCTCTGATTGGACAAACTAATGAAAATTTTGATTAATTTTCTGTGATTACCGGAGACCTCAAATTAAAGCACTGGAAACAAAAATAAGGTGCTCATATTCAGCACAAGACAATTTGTAAAGTTTTTCCTTTTAATAATACTGATAATCCTTTTAATTCTTCACTTATTTAACG
>NW_019061422.1:16304-27920 GCF_000696155.1 Zootermopsis nevadensis
CTGCGAATAATGCATTCGGTGGTGGGAAGTGCTTCAAATCTTCTGACAGAAGCACTAACGCTACAGGCAGAATTGGGCAGCTCTACCAAGATAAGAGACATCTTCATACTTGTTGCTGCGAGAACCTTAAATCTTACACAATGATACAGAACCGTCCCACGTCCTCACGTGCGTGAATACGGAGCAGTAGTTCTAATGCTAATATTTTTCAATTTGCACAACAATTATGTGTAACTTGCATCAAATAAATCTGTCGGTGCAGAAAACAAGAGCCGAACAGTCCCCACTACTCAGCCTCTTCCGCTGTTTCATCTCCAGAGATGATACAGTCAGTCCACCGTTGTGGATATATCCCTTTATATTCATTAACAAAAATTCTGCACTGTTCATTATGATCATTTCTTGCGTAATATTCTTCCAGTTATCAGGGGTTCAGTAATAATTCAAAGACTGCTAATAGGTTCCTTCATCTAACTTCCTCTCACACACATTGCAACAGATTTATCTGCGTAATACAAAAGGCCTCACTTAATATTCTGCCTTCGTCAACAAACACTCTAATATTACTTATTAATAATTCTTGTAATGTTTCTTAAATTTAATAATTACAATAACAGACTCTGGTCGTGTCTTATTTTGTGTCGGGCTCAGTTTTCCGCAGTCTCTGTTGAAAACTGATAATTTTGACGTCAGAGCCACAACTTGTAATTTTAAATTGCATTTCATTCTACTGGTTACTTCAAAAAACACAAACCCAACGAAAAAGTTCTAGAGGCAGAAGTATTAAAATTTAACAACTAATCCGCTAATTAGAATTCTCTTCATCGCCCCGATGACATCGACCAGACTACACGGCGCAAGAACCCAGAATACAGAAATCTTCATACTCGTCGCTGTGAGAACCTCGAATCTTACATATAAACATCAAGTCTCAGAAAGAGAGTAAAGTTACAAAGAACACACCTGGAAAACATGACCCAGTTCGCTTCGCTCCTCCGCCACGTACCTGTACGTAATTAGGCCCCAGTTCTCCATTGCTCCCGCAGCAAAATCTGGGAGGGCAATCATATCCATCTTGGGCAGAGGGAATGGAATCCCAAAATACTGCTCATAATAATGAAGAATCTTGGGCCCTATATTCAGACTGTATTCCGCCTGCTGGATCGCCTCGTGACGAGCCCAAACCGAGAAGTTTCCGTCCGACATGTGGTCAAAGTCAGACACGACGAACGCCACAAGGTACGTCGACATCGGCACAGACTGTCCATAATGATCCCACGTGTAGTCCGGCAAGTCTTTCCTGCAACGTGTTAAGATGGAAGTCGTTAAGTCTCGCTGCGCTCGGGCACTCCGAGGCAAAGCGTCTGCAATCAACAGTTCTCACATTCACTTGATAAAGATATTTCCTGTCCCTGAAACCATTAACCATTAACACAGAATCTTGCTACTTCAGCCCAGCAGCCACTGCGGCAGATGTAATTCTTTGCCGCCCCTTCAGAAGACAAGTGTCACGAATGCATCACATCCGCTAAGACAGAATTCATAACAACACCAGAAAATTACAGTCACAGCAAATATATTTTTAATTCTTTGCATTTGTTGTGGTTTTTCTTTGTCGCGGGTTGGATTTTTTGTTCAACAGCATTTTCTGATCTAATATAAGACTGAAAACATCCTAACGCAACTTTGCACTGCTGGATGCATCCGAAAGTCCAGTTTCTTGGTGAACCAGTACAGGTCAAGAGTTCATATCTTGTAGTGACCCTTGAAACACACCAACAAGTGGCAGCCCAAAGATCGGGTGTGCTTGGCCCCTCTTTAACAGGAGGAGCTGTTATTTTACAAGCAGCAAATCCACCCCACAATAAATTATGTATGCCCCATCTATAAGTCCACTTCTCGCAGCTTGGAGCTTAAATTCACAGAGGTTTGGGGATTCGACCGTTCACTGACCGCATCAGAGCACCGAGAGCTTTGACTCGGAGTCGACTGCTTCAGTAATTTGGGAGGCGGCTGGGCTGACCAATGGCTGCCTCTAAAATGAGAGTCACACTGACGCAGCGAGCAGCGGCTAATTACTCAGCTACCCCAAGGTTTTACGTGCTTTCCGCAGTTGCAAGGCAAATCAAAAGGGGTACGGCCTGTCTACCACAGTTATGGAGGCTTGCGTGGTGTTAAACGAGAAGCTCTTTCCAATGTTTTGCTTGAATTTGGTGTACGTAAGAACTAATCAGGCTAATTGAAACGTCTCTAAGTGAGCCCTCTAGCAAAATTCATGTAAGTAAACATTTGTCGTGAAACATGAAAAATGATGGTCTAATGTAAATCGAATATTTCGATAAAGAACATCATTTAATATTTTAAATGTTAAAATGTTAATTGTTGTAATATTTTAATATTTAATAAGAATTATTGTGATTAGACGGACAAGATTTAATATATATTTGTCAGATACATTTCCTGTTCAGAACAGCCTGAAACAGGGAGATGCTTTATCACCGCTGCTTTTTAATTTTGGCTTAGAATACGCCACCAGGAAAGTTTAAAAAAAATCAGGGCGGTTTGGAACTGAATGGGACACGTCATTTTTTGGTCTGTTCTGATGAAATTAATCTGCTGGGCGATAATACGAACACAGAAACACTCTTTAAGGGCAAGGAGGGATGACGGTCTAGAAATAAATGCAGAAAAGACCATTTGTGCTGAATGGGTGAGAAACTTGGTCTCCCACTTTGAGGGTCTTTGAGAAAAGGGTGTTGAAGAAGATATTTGAACCCAAAAGAAAAGAGGACGGATCATGGGCTCCTCGCCTGATATCGTTAGGGCCAATGAATTGAGGAGAATGAGGGGGCGGATCATGTGGCATGCATAAGGGGGAAGGGGTGTTTACAGGGGGGAGACCACCGGGAAGACCTAGATGTAGATGGACCTTTGGGAGTGAACTGGATGCAGCTGGCTCAGGATAGAGCCTGGTGGCAGACTTTTATGAACACAACGACAAACCTTCGGGTTCCGTAAATAAAGTGGGCGTCTTTGTCGAGCCGACGATCGACTTTTCAAAGAATTTCCTGCACCACAGACTTAGTGAGTGAGTGAGTGAGTGGGGGGCCTAGCAATGAAATCAAGGAATGGCCAATGACTCTCTGAGCAACTGTTGCAACTTCCAGGCCTTCTTTCGTAACAAAAGAGTCCGTGTTGATGAAAATGTAACCAGAACCACTCAAGATAACATTTTCCTCAGTAGCAAAAGCCCTGTTGACAGTCTCTCCTACGCATCAGCAGGGCCTTGCAGCTTTAAAACAAAAAGAATATGACGAGAGGAACGTGGAATATAGAACAGGAAAACTATCACCCCCTACCCTGTAGCATACACGGAGCAATAATTATCTTCTGTACAAAGACGCGTCCTACCATTTTCCACTTTATTTGTTTCTATTCATCTGACGCATTGCCATCCGCAGGTCACAGATGAGACCTGAAACTCACATTTGCTCGGATTCCCTCTCTTGGGGCATGTTCGATACAGAAGTCATGTTCCTGGGGCGAGCGATGCTGATCTGAAACTTCGCTTTCAAAGCCGGTTCGTCAAAACACGGGAACGCTCTGCGGGCATCCGTCGGCTGGAACTGCGTTGCCGCAATCCACCTGTAAAAACGTTCATTCCATAACTAAAATTAATGTCACAAAGGAAAAATTATCTTACGCTCGTTACACGGCCAGGATCCAGAAACAAATCCTGTCAGGTATTTTTGTAGCTGCAATTCAGGGTGACGCCTTATAAACTTGGCATTCGATATCTTTGTACCATTCCTCAAACACAGAAATAACTCCAGATGTTCTTACAACATAATTAAAGACGTCCTCCCAGACGCCTGTGGTGTGGTCACCTCCCCATGCCCTAGTTTGTACAATTATTAATCTGCAACTTAAAATAAAATGCTGTATCAATTGCAAAATTTAAAAAAAATATCAATAACATTTCTTATAATTAATTAATTCTTTATGGAAGAGTGAACAAAAAAAAAGCATTATTATTAACACAATCGAAATGTCAGCCATTGTCGCTCACTGAATATCCACACAGACTGAGATTCATTTCCCGGCTGAACGTCTTAATCCGGGCCCACAAAGAAATCGGTTTTAATAGCCGTCTGTCTACGTGTGTCTCAAACTGACGTGGGTTCGCAAGTTTCCACGTTAATCACGCGCACGACGTTCTTACCTTGTTTGGTTGTTGACAATGTACGAACTTCTGTAGAAACCTTGGAGCATATCATTGAGATGTCCGAGATACGACATGCTGACTCTGTACTGTTTGCCTTCTGACAAAGGTTGTCCAAGGTGAATGATGAAGAACTGTCTTGCTGTATCATTGCTCAGTCGATCCACCAAAATATGTTTTCCTTCTGTGCACACATAAGAACGTGGAATACGGTCAGAATAAATTACATAAATGTAAATCTGATTCTTCTTCATACAGTGCTGTGAGGCAAAGCTTTGAATATAAACACAGTATTACGTATTCACTGTATGATTATCAGTTATTTTTAAGCGACAACTATATAAGATTTATCACTCGCGTTTATTTTGTGGATATCACAGTTTCAATTGATTTTAAGCTTCAAACTTTGTCATATCCATTTCCCTGCTTTTTACAGTCAAGATACTAAAAAAATACTAAAATCTATGCAGCACCAACAAAAGCATCGAATAAAATAGCAAAATCTTGTATTAACTTGCGGTATAACATCGATTAGTCAGAACACATCACTAAATTGTTTTTGAAAACAGACGCTGTTATGTTTAAACGCTCCAACACTGTCTGCGAAAGTACTGAAAATGGCACTGCCAAGGACCCACCTATCCCGTCTTTGCAGGCAAGTGCGCGCGCACTGCTTGCACTCTGTGACAAATCATTTTAGCAGGATTGCCAAATTCAATGCGAGGAGCTCGTAAGGAGGTGGCGCGCCGCCTCCTAACGCAGACGCCATAATACAATTTTATTTTAAAAAACTGCCCAGTAGGTTTGGAGATCATAACGCACTGAATAAGTAACCAACTCCACAGAAAAGAATCGTCTTTGAGAATCTGACAGTTGGTACACTCTGCTAGGCAAGAAATTCCGCGCCTTTTGTGGATCTCAAAGTTTCATTGCTCTGTTCACAACCTGAGCCACATGACTGCAGTCCAGTCCCTACTACCCTATTTCGTAGACAACCATTTTAATATTATCCTCGTATGTATGCATCCTTCAGGATTACATCTTCCAGCCCGGCCCACCCATTACAAAGAATCCTCCAATACCCACAGTTCTACGAAACTTCTCACAACATGGCCGAATATCTACAATGAATCCTCATTGCCGCAACCTCGAAGCTGCAGGACCACCCCTTTTAGACTGTCCGCGACTGCTTATTCACAGCCGTGTTCATCTTATCCAAAAAATCAACACTGAAACCAAGAAGTGGGGCATCGAACGCCCTTCAACTTACCTGCAGGCCTGTGGCTTCCGTCTGCTACCGACTCGTGTTCTTCAACTGTTACGCTGTCCTCGTAAATCTTGATGTCATTAAAATGCAGCGTAATGTTTGACGTGGGTTCCGTCGCGTTCACAACAACCGACACCTTGCCACTGAAGGTAAAGTTCCCTTCGTGTATGAATGGAATGATCTCGATCTTGTACGAGTCTGGTTTCACGGCCCTGGGGAGACGGACGTCGAGTTTTGGGGCGTCGGACGGGGCCGCGGGGGGTGCGACGCCAGGTTCTGTTGGCAGCACTGGAACCGATGCCCTGCCGTTCTGCACTCCGTCTTTCGCGCATGCGCCGCCATGCTCGTTCTGAGTGCACGAGGCGAATTTGTACACGAGGAGTCCAGTGGCGACAATCGCAGTCAGAAACAAAGCCGCAATGAGCGCTATTCCCCAGCGACTCAACACGTAACCCTGACGCTTGCTGAAAGTCACAGTTGTCCCGTCCATCATGGCCAATGCCTCGCGGGACTGGGTCATAGCACGTCGTACCTGAAACAGCGAGAAGTCGCAGATGAGGGTCTGAAGATTTCTGCGTAAAGTCCACTCTGAACGGATACGTACACCGATTTGACAAACCATCGAAAGAGGTGGTTGTTGGAACAACCGTAAGAAACAGTGGTTTACACAAACGAACAACAAGTAACTACACGTACAGGGCAAAGATGAGAACAGAATTTGAAACGGAAGGCACTGATCTATAAGAAAATACGATTACACTTACTTAAGTAAAGAACCTATTTCAAACACTGTCACTTACAGTACGCGACTGTAATCTTGAGACTTGCAAGGAATGCAGGAAGCCCGAAGCCTTCCTCCTTCACCCCACGTCCTCTCCCCGCAAGTCTCAAGATTACAGTCGCGCACTGTACACGAATCTCGTGGACACTTTAATTAACTTTTCGGTTGGAAATACGCCAGCAGTTGAATGAGTGTGCATCAGCTCTGGATGTGTCCACACGAGGCATTCGCGAAAAAAAAATTAATTTCCGATGGAGCAGTAATTAAAATTTCTATCCAATTTGTTAAACCTAACGGCACAGAATACACGAATTCTGGAAATACCAATTTACAAGCAAGAATCGATATTGTGCATGTGCTCACGCGTCATTGGTCCCGATGATGATGATGAACTTGGCACTAGGAAACCTCTCCCGCCTCTATCTGCTTTTAAAGTAGTTACTAAGAGCAGGCCACCGCTGAGCTAAACGTGTGCATTTTAAACCAAATTAGGTATCGCCGTGCCTTTAAAACCGCTAAACGCTAAACACCCGCCCACCCACTTAAATTACAGGAGAACAGGAGTTCTTGAAGAAATTCTCCGCGTCTCGTTGAAACTGGATATTCATTATGATGTTCACAGCACCCCACATCCTAATTCACTCGGCACCCCCAAACCAAATTTACAACAAGATTCATTTTAGTATTATATTCCCATAAAACGACTAGGCTTCCCAAGTGCCATCTTGCCTTAAGGCTCCGTCGCCAACATTTTGTAGGCATTACTTATTTCCCCCTTCTAAACTCCAAACTCTGATCTCCCTTCACGGTGAAGCTCCTCATTACGTGATTTTCTCCTGTCACTTACCCCCCCCCTCCAAATAGAAATTATCTTCACAGCACTGATCTCATACGCTCTCAATTTGTGTTCTTCTGTTTCAGTGAGACGCCAAGTTTAAAAAAACCGCTTTGTACATTTTAATCGTCACGTTTCTGCAAAGCAGACGACAAAACACGAGACACGTAACTTCAAAGATTAGGTTAGGTTAGGTTAGGTTGGGTTGGGTTAGGTTAGGTTAGGTTAGTTTAGGTTAGTTTGAGTTAGGTTAGGTTAGGTTAGTTTGGGTTAGGAGTTAGGTTAGGTTGTTTGGGTTAGGTTAGGTTAGGTTAGGTTAGTTTAGGTTAGTTTGGGTTAGGTTAGGTTGGTACCTTGGTTAGAATTTTAATATGGAATAAAAATACGGTTCACCGTGGCACTTTAACAGTCATTGTACGAAGCAGGGCGATCCATTGGCTTTAGCGTTTAATACGTGATGGCTCTGAATAATGCAGAGGTTGATCGGCCTGGACTCAGAATTTGTCACAGTGGCCATTCTCTCAACAAGCAATGAGTTTCTTGAGCTCGGCTGTCCCTCTGGCGGGAGAAACAACAGAACAGCCACAGAGGTTCTCAAACTGTGGTACCGCTACCCCTTGGGGCACCAGAGATGATTTCCTGGGGTTAACGAACCCTCATTCACGAGGTTTGATCAGTCCTGCGTCACAGACCACTCAAAAATTAATTGAGACCGTAGGTTTTGAGCAAAGACGATTCCATTTTCTTTAGTATGGGGTTCGAGACTTTTTATTAGCTTGTTTTACGTCAAGTTAGACGAGTACTCAAGTCGTGAATTTAGTATGCTAAATCGACATAAATTCGTAATCTGAAATACGCCAAGGAATTAAAATTAACAATAATTTTCCGACGACCCAATGAAATTCGTAATTGTCTGCTGAATCATCTGTTGTCGAAACTGTACCACCGCCTGTAATTTGCATGGGACCGATGAAAGGTCAAGATGTGGTCACTGAGAGAAAGATACGTGGCGTATTATTCGACAATACGTTTAACATTTTCTGTGTGTATCTCACACGAAGGGCAAATCGGAATGGACACCAAAATGTGGACTGCAAAATTCGAAGAAAAAAAAAATGCGTTGTGTTTCGGTTCGTAAAGCACGAACATTCCAGAGGAATTATATTTCACGTTATCACCGGATTATTTGTGTTGCATTGGCGAGGCTAGAAGTCAGAGGAAACCTGGTATTTATTTCATTTGTCCAAGATTTATTGTTCAGTGGCATTCCACTTCGAATTGGACTGTGAAGAGACTGTTTTACTTGTAGAAAAGACATTTTAAGAAGCGTTTTTCATCTTCACGACACACGACTTTCCTCTGCAATGAATAATTAGGCTAGAATCCCCGAGGTTCAAGTCCGCGAGTCTCCTAAAGGAAAACGCGCGTTCATTGAAAATTTTCCGTAGTTAAGTTGGCAGCGCGTTTGCCTATTGCGGTCGGGGTTCATTCCTAGTGAGTTAATTTTTCAATGGCTTTGAAGGTGCTCTATTTATTTCTGTAGTCGCACTTGAAGGCAACTGCATACGCGCTCCGTGAGCCACCAACTACGAGACGGGATACCAACTGGACCAACGCCACTTGCATCTCAGATCGATACACCTCAGCATCGCGTGCTCTGGGCAGAAGCAATTCTGTGGCACAGCTGCGAGCGGTAACTAAGAAACCAACACTCGAGCGATGGACAGAATGACTGACAAATTCAACTCTTTTAGTACAGGGACTCCCTCGAACAGCGCTCACGAGTGACTTTTGCCGTCGGCTTGTGCGTGCGAAACGTCCGCGTCATCTGCCGAGGAAAATCTGTTTTGAATCTCTACATATTTCAGTATTTATAACAACGACTGCCAAAGAAATCGACAAAACCTCGTGCCTCACACAAAAAGTAGAAAAGATTGTTCTTTGTTTCCCGATTTCAAGGCAATTGATTTCTTGACAAACAAAACCTGCGTCACGAATGGGACTGTGACCTCCCGATCACTCTGTACGACAATCTCGCTTCCTTGCCTGTCCTTAAAGACTGCAGCAGACGAGTGCAAAGGCCAAATTAGTAAATCACCCGTGAGTGTGACAGAATCATCAGCAGCGAAGGGAAAAGGGGTCGGAAGTATTTCAAGATTAATTTAAATTGGGTCTTTCGTAAAACTGCGATGACCTCAAGAGCCACTTTTGTAACAAGCCACACGAATTCTTCCGCAAATGACGCAGGAACGTCCCAGTATTGAAGAAAAGAACTTGAGGCGATGTGACGTGAAAGCGTTGGCAGCCATTTTGCGTCGAAAATGCTGAAGTGATTGGAGCGAGGCTGCGATGAAGATGAAGCCTGTAGCCACAGGAATGGCGAAGCGAGCGACGAGGCTGTTCGTCGCAGATTCACAGACGAGGCAACAAACATTACGACAGAAGTGCCTTGTTGTTTGTCATAAACGAAACAAATGTGGAAGTTCTGTTCTGCCAACAGCGGGGAAGCCATTTTTAGAGTTACTGTCTACATCATCGGAGACATTAACCTGGATTGAGCTCGATGTGCTGCAAAGCAAAACGAGTTCTGCCAGAGAAAGGCCTCTGGCTGAAATTATTTCTTATAATGCGCCAAAGACAAATTCCCTCCAGCGAAATAAATCACTTTCACCTACAGGGAAGCGGACAGAATAATTTCAGACAATACAAAACAAAAACGAAACGTGGGGCGAAAAGAGAAAAGGCGAGTCACGTTACGACACCACAGAAGAAATAAAAGGTGATTAAAGCGGAGGCGCCGAGAGATGGCGTTGCAAGCGTCGATCTGCAAAACAGCGCCATCCAGACTGGGATTTGGTGGTCTTCCCGGCGCTGGTTGGCATTACAAAACGTGAAACCACATTCAGTTCTTACCTAAAGCTTAGTCGTGATGTGGCACGACCAGGGGATGGGATGTGACCTCAAGGCCGACACCCCGAAAACAGAACGCAGTTCTGGAATGTCAAGAAGGTTGCATAATACACAATCTGAGAGCCGATAATTTACACATGTAAGCCACGGATAGAAGTAATTCTGCCCTTTGCAGGACCCAAAACACTAATCAAAGCTGAGGAAGAAGTCGGCCTATTAAAGACGCCAAACACGTCCGTCCATCGCAGAGGCGAACCTATCGCTGGGAAACAGGGAGCACCAATCATTAATTAAAATAAATGTTAAGTCTTGCGCTAATTTATTTTACGGCAATCCGTTTCTTATGTGCATCTGTCAAAAATGAATTTTGGTTGACACAATTTTACTATATAAACCAGATTTATTCGAAATCTGCTAAGCTTACTTGCTTACTCCTTGGTGCCGAGTCCTTCCAGAGAAGCTGACAGTCGCTCAGCCACTCAAGAAATTCCCAAAAATTTTATGGAACCAGAAGGTTCATTACCGTGCTCACAAGAGCCCGCCACTGGTCCCTATCCTGAGCCAGATGAATCCAGCCCATACCACCCCATCCTATTCCTCAAAATCCATTTTAATATTATCCTCCCATCCAAGTCTAGGTCTTCCTAGTGATCTCTTTTATTCTCTCCCATGCGGGCTACGTGCCCTGCCCATCTCATCAGCCTTGACTTAATCAATCTAATTATATACGAAGCTCCTCATTATCCAGATATTCTCCTCAGCGCCCTGGTCTCTGAACACTCTCGGTCTAAGTTCCTCCCTTTCCGTCGCTCCCAAATATCTGAACTTTGCCACATTTTCGGAGAACGCATTAGCTACCTTCATGTTACTATTCTGCCCCGGAGTCTGGTGACGAGACGTCAACATATACACTTAGCTTCCGCGGCGTCCACTTCTACACCCCCTCGCCCCCCTTTACCGGCGTCAATTAGAGCTTCTGTGAGCAGCTGCTGAAATAACACGTGCGGACAGACAGACAGACAGACAGACGCCCTTAGAATCGGGGCCTGCTCATAACAACTCATGAATCAGTCACTGGGGGCAGCCATTAAGTATCAGGAGCCACGCGAATGTTGTAGAGATGAACAAAACTTGTTAGTACGATTTCAAGGGGTCAGAAATAATATCTGGACTTTTACAAACACTCCTCAAAACTAAGTTTTTGGAATCTACACTAGGTAGGAGTTGTCGGGCTGTCACGCATTTACAGGGAGGCCGAATTTAATCGGCTCATCGAACAAGACGCGATGTTCAACCTGCTAGTTCAGAAAGTACAAACAAAACGCAAGTCTGATCA
Source organism: Zootermopsis nevadensis (assembly GCF_000696155.1). Next base: position 27,656 of record NW_019061422.1, read on the forward strand.
GTGTGATATCTGCAGTGCGATTAGCTTTGCAGAAAAAAAGACATCTGCATGCGAGAATGATCGATATCAAACTCAATGAGGTAGAGAAAATCGAAAATGAACCCTTCGAAAATACGTGCTGGTTACTTTCGCGCGCACACGCCACTCCACTGCTGCTCGTGGAACTACAAAATTGCAACGCTGTCTGCTGAAGGCAAACGTATCGACAAGGATCGAGTCAAATAGACGAAAATGGATTGTGTGGGAGAAAAATAACATTTCTTCT
>NW_019061422.1:27937-49451 GCF_000696155.1 Zootermopsis nevadensis
GAAGGAGAAAATGGGTGTGTAATTTGCTGCCAACTTCGATAGGATCAGTGGTTGCAAAACATGGCAGAAATGTTGAGGCAAAAACAACAATGGACTTGGCGCGGTTGCCGCTAACCTAACCTAACAAAAGACTGACACACATCGCAGTCCACTAAAATAAAAACAAAAGACGATCGTAGCGAATGACGGCTTAGTTCCAACTCCATCCGCTATGGCGTCACGGCCGACACAGGCGTACCAACTGAAACGTGATATCATTAATTTGGCAGGCGCGTTCTGTACATCTGACGCAGCGATCATCACAAGGATTACGAAGGACGAGGAAACAATACGCATGTGACAATGCACACGTCAACAATCAGGGCGATGCAATTGTTGGGTCAAACACTGGTCATGCGCAGAAGAAGGAAAGCAGCCCGCAGAACAAATCATGTATTGTGTCGCGAGTGCGTGACATTTTAAAGCATAATTTAAAATAAAATTGCATCAACTATGCTAGAAAATATAAATCTGTAAGCAAATGCTTGAGAACGTAAGTAGACGGGTTAGAAACAAAAGAAGGCTGGAACTTTTATTCAGCACAGCAAAGACGACCTAAACAACAACAAAGAACATAATAACAATTTTCGTCTTTATAAACAGCCTGCCAGATATTTTGCATTTTTCGTAAACTAGTTGAACGAACTATTCAATGTGACAGGCGGTGGTATGACTGTCTTAAACCCATCATTAGTATTTTTAAAAACATGTTCTTAATTTTAAAACGAACGGCTCCCTTCGTAAGGTTAAAATTAGTAATCGCTTTGTCACACATCGCAGGAGCCACTGCTAATTTCTTTAAATAATTTTAACGCTTGTTGTAAGCCACTCTTACTGCTACTGTTACTTCGGACTTGTCGCGTACTTGCGTTCTGCTACTTAGTGAAGTCACCGGGGCTTCGAAATGCCTTAGACTTTCCACGTGTGTTGGCCTGTTCTGATATTTGTTCCCCTGTCAACACGAATATTTAGCCTAATTGTAACAACTGTGACATCTCCATATTTGTGGAGACAAACTCCTCTCGTTTAGGCAAATCGTCAGTGCCAGTAAGGAATTACAGACGTGTTTCTATTACTAACAATTTGTCAATAAAACTTACGTACTTATTTCTTAAGCACAGACTTGATTCTCCCCAGCATGGCTTCCAGAATTGTTTGTTACTTATCTAAACTCTAATACACGCTGTCACGTCAACGTGGCAACAGTTGCTACTGGTAAGGTAAGGTTTCCGTCAAAATGGCTGTCTTCAGGGGGTTTAGGCCGTGTAGTCTGGTAGTTTGCCGACGTTTCGGAGGTTCTTGCTGCCGCCGTCATCAGGGCGATGAGTAACTCATGAGCTACTCGGTACAACAACCAAGAAGGCAGCCATCTTCGGACTCACGGCCGTGAAAACCTCGAATCGTATAACTCTTCCTTCCAAATGGGATTTTCCAAGGGGAAACTTGGAAAACAGCAGGGACATTTACGTAACTCATAATCACCTTGTTTTGTTCCAGGCAATGCTAGTCGAAATATTTCGTTCTTGCGAGGAATTCGTGACGAGAAGCCGGCGTCTTCTCCATGAAAGCCTCAAGGCATCGTATTGAGGGGCGAGGTGCGCGGTTTTCTTCCTTTGCACCTTCAAATTGAGGTCACTGATAGCCTCCGAGGTCTTACAACGTACCGCCAGTGAAAGCTAAACATTTCGTCTGTGAAAACACCAGGCAACTCATCTCCTTTCGGACTCTGACGAAAACTTTCCACTCGATCCTCGAGTGCGCATGCTCCGTTTGAGCTGAAACAAGACAGCTTTATGATCGATCAGCTTCCAAATACGTGCGGATAACAGCAACACAACTTGCGTTTAAGGAGCTCGACGTCAATTGCCAAAGTCAGCGAATTACGCGGGTCACGTGGAAAGATCTTTGCAGCCAAAGCTTTTGTTGGTGGATGACGTAGTGAGCCCCAGTTATGGCACAATATTTTATTCGGCCACGTCATGAATCGGCGAATACCAAATTTCAAGAAGACCGTTTTCTTAAAGAAAGTTTGTAAACTACTACATTACTAAACAACGTTTTTCTAATCTCTAAGACAAGGAACTTCTGTCATGTGTGCAGCGCCACGACCAGAATTTTCGAATCGTCGGCGCTGAGAACTAAAACGTACCCAGAAAACAAATGACGTGCTCTGCGCGCCGAAACAAAGTCAAGACGAATTCATGCTGACAGAAGTTAGGGGTAGGAGGGGGTTCAATAAAGAGATGTTATGGCAGCCATCACGAAATTGCATTCTTCAAGACAACGGAGGGGCTTCACCCCTTACAGAGCGGATCCAAGCCACCAAGTTCCTCTAGATTTATAAAATAGTGTAGTTGCGTCATATTGTGATTTATTAAATTAAAATTAAATTATTTGGTTATTCCGTCAAATCACAATGTATTTAAAATAAGATAATTAAAATAATTAAAATATCATTCTGCGTTCCATATCGAATAATCTATTTACAATTGGAACAGTTACAACATGTTTCGGTTTTATTAAACCATCATCAGGTGTAAAATTATATTAAATTTAAAACTCAATTACAATTTTTTACAATTTTTTCGTAGTGTAGTTTTGGAGGTCGTGTCCAGATATTTTCATATGAATTGTAAAAAATTGTAATTGAGTTTTAAATTTAATATAATTTTACACCTGATGATGGTTTAATAAAACCGAAACATGTTGTAACTGTTCCAATTGTAAATCGATTATTCGATATGGAACACAGAATGATATTTTAATTATCTTATTTTAAATACATTGTGATTTCACGGAATAACCAAATAATTTAATTTGAATCCTCTAGATTTGTTACGTTGCAAGTTCTGAGGCGTCTTCAAACGGGTTAGCTCGTCGTCGGAGAGGAAGACCTTCCCGCCGAAGCCGCAGACGAGGGCAAGGAAGCAACCGACGCCCGTCGGTCTCCGCGGCGTCTACCGCCCAAAATCGTTGCTTGGTCCCTCGCAAAAACGCCGTAAGGGTACGGGCCTTAACAGGGCGAGGATACGAATGTTCTCTCTCTTTCTCTCGTTGTACGTGTCTTTGGGTGCGCTAGGGCAAGGATACGAATGTTCTCTCTCTCTCGTTGTACGTGTCTTTGGGTGCGCGGTAGGGCAGGAATTGGTCAGGAATCGTGTTTGTTACTCTTTAGCAAGCAATATGGCAAATCTGCAAACACTGACCACTCCTGAACGTACGACAAACCCACATGACCCGGGCAAGGCAAAGTAATCTTTCCACATTCCGGAGAAAAAGTGATTTAATAACGCGGTCCATTTTAAAAAGTTCTCCGACGTAGCCTGAACTCCGTCCGGTGTTGAGTAAGCAGGACTTCAACATAAATACACTATTTTCTCGAGGCACTACGCAGTCAGCAAAATACACTATTTTCTCGAGGCACTACGTACGCTCCGATTTCACACCACGCCGGCTTCTGTCATATCATTCTAAACAGTTTTTTATTTAATCTCCCTCCTTTTTAAAAAAAACCTGCTTCATCTTCCCCTGGGGCGTTTCATCGCCGTTCCTTTTTTTAAAAAAAAACTTGTTTCAACTTCCCCTGGGGCGTTTCATCGCCGTTCAAATATCGAAATCTATTCGATTCATTTTTCGCGACCGTGACGGTTGCCAAGGAAACCGATCGTCTCGATTCATTTTTCGTGACGGTTGCCAAGGAAACCGACCGTAAAATGCAGCCAGTGGCGTTCTCACGCCGCCCTTGAAATCTCCACGGGTCCTCGATCCGGGGAGCACCCCCCCCCAGCGGGCAGTTTGAGAGTCAGTTGTTAACAACGCTCAGGTTCCGTGCCATGAAAATTTAACTTAGTTCCTGCTCTGTATCAGCGGCGAGAAAATGATCCATTCGTACCGCGTGTTTCCTGACAGAAAGTGTTTATTCGCTCGAACAAAACAGCGCAGACGCATATTTTGTGGGCGTCGGAGCATTCTCCCCTCCCCCTCTGCAGCTACTAGCGATTGTGTAGCACGAGATGCCCAAAGATTAGGCAGACTCAGTTGACCCTAATGCAAGGGCAAGGAAGGTTCGGCGATTTTCCCACGACAGACGTGAAAAACTGCAAACGCCAGAGTCAGAGCACGTGAGAATAGCGCGTCCTCTAAATTCCCGCGTCACGTGACAGCTTAAAAGCGACGTCGGGACGTTCGTTCGTTCGTTCGTTCCTAAGCGTCAACTCGTGTGTGGTCTCTTAAGTTTTCTACGGCGATTTAACGAGGCTAATAGAAACAAAAAACCAAATGCTTGCGATTTAAGAAACTGATTTCACAAATCGCCTTCTACTACAGATAAGACGACCGAGGTTCGATCCCCGACGGGGGCCGAGGATTTTTTTTTAGCCCCTGTGTCCAGCCTCCTATTCATTGGGTACCGTCGCCTTTTTCTGGGGGTAAAGTGGCCGGGGCGTGACGCTGACCACTCACCCCATCTGGTGCCGAGGTCAGGAATGAGTAGGAGCCACACGGCCTCTCCCCCCAAGCGCCTACACGGCGTACAGTGGAACAGCTTTACTTAACTTTTACTTTCTGCAGATAGTGGTAAAATACGTTTTAAGTGTTGAAGCAAGGAACTGCGCACTTAAGTCGCATTAGCGCGGACAAAAATCGTGGAAACAGACGCCAGAATTGTTCTTGCATTACCCAGCAGATGACTCTCGCGCCCGCATTTCACAGTGCTGACAACTTACTGCATCTCCAAGCTGGTTCACTTCGGTCATCGCATCTTCGCTTCTATTTTCTTTTGCGTCAGGACTTTCCTTCCTTCGTTCTTTTGTTTTTCTGCCCTGAGGACGAGGGCGTAGAAGGTTCTCGGAACGCTGGTGTTCTCTTCATTCGCCCACCTCACGCGGCTGGTAGCTCGAGAAGAGTTCATTTTGATATTTAATCGATGTTTGTCGCGACATTTGTAGTTTGATGCAGATTTGCAAAGTTGGGCGCAATGCTTTGTAACCTCCCCCCCCCCGGGGGGTTGTTCTTCCCTAGTCGGGTCTCCATTAAAAATGCCATCGGGTGTGTTGAGATTAAGTGAGATAAGGTCACTTCGGTCAAAGGTCACAGCCCGAAACCCATTTGCCGCATTGGATATCAACGCTGCCATTTGGTGATTGGTTGGACGTAGAATGTTTCGAGCGGCTTCAAAAAGGTCTGAGGCGATGGGTCGTGTGGTCTGATAACTGCACAACAGAATGGCTCCATTCTTATGAGCTATCTCCACAGCCTCCAAATCCTTCGAAGGCTTAAAGCGTCCGAAATTTAAGAACAAATGCGTCACAGAGAGAGAGAATTGTTACCTCCATTTTCGCAAAACCCAAAAGAAAGTCGCGTGTAACAGCCAAACATTTTATTTTCACAGTCACTCAGTTCTCTTTCTGCAGGATCATGGGTAATAAATGCAGTTCAGAATAATACCACCAGATGGCAGAAACAAACTTACGTTTCCTTTAAAACACACGTGTGGTTTAATATTAGCTACTTCTCCCTCCGTTCAGGGCGACGCCACTTACGACGTCAGAACGCGGCCGCGTCTGTGCTGAAGCCTGGCACTGAATCATTCATCGAGAGGTTTCTTGGCATCACGCGACCTCCATTCAGCCATAGTTCCGCGCTGTGCCGCTAGAGGCCTTGAACGTAGTGAACTTTACGAAAGATCTCCGACCTTTTAGCTGCGTCGTGCCTCGAAGTCACTTGCATTTCATTGGAGAGTAAGTTTGGTTGACAAGGAGCGAACTTCTTCGACGACGAGATGAGATAAGGAAGCTGGTTTCTAAAGGATCCCGATTCTCCGCTTTGTCAATATTTACGACGTTTGTCAGAGAAGGTCGACAGAGTGGACACCTTTCGTCAGGGTCAAAATTGCTCCGTGTTTCCCAATCTTGTTGACAAAGTGTTTGGATTCACAATAAAGACGACGCTTCCGGAATGCCACCAAATTAAGATCACTGAAATGTTTCTCAGAATTACTAAATCCAGAAGAATGATTGTGAATTCAAAAAATTAATCCTCAAATTCTGACTCAACTCAATAATCTTAAGAGCAGCTGTAAAAGTCCCTCATGAAAACTAACTCACTTTGAGCATTGACAGATCTTAAGTCCTTCTGCATTTAAAGAAGGTGAGAATACACGCCAGGAATCCTGATGGGGAAAGCCCACCTGTTCTTGATCTCCGGACTTCAAGCATCTCGAGACCAAACAAATTTCCTGAACACTTTTTCATGTCAACTGAAAGGACCGTTTGAAGTTTCCAGTGAAGTTGAAACCAGTTGAACATTTTCCTTGATTTCAACTAAACCGAATAGCAACTTAAGAATACGAACTACGACTTGAATTTCCAGTTTATTGGAGCGCGTGATAGCGGCTGTATTTTTCGCTGTTATTTTCCCGAAAAGGCTCTTTTTTTACGAAAATTACGAAATGTCGAAGAGCGTTGAAAACGATAGGTCGACTATCGCTGCAGAAACGTGAGAGACAAAGGAACGAAATCGAACTAAACACTGAAGATTTCTGCGCAGATTTTGTTGGAAGGAAAATTGTAATGATGAAAACTGCGAGCAACCAGGAATTTGAAACAAAATTACGAATTCGAAGAAGCTTGGGGCAGGAACTGATGTCGGTCTCAGAAAAAAACCTTTGTAACAGTCCTGTTGGCTCTAATTCCAAAAGCAGCAATGTCTTTGCCTCTGACATCCTCGTCCCTCGCCTTTGCCAAAGAAATCGGGCCGTCCGAATTACAGCGAGCGAAGTCAAACGCGTAAGACGACGAAACTCGACTGCACCTCTTACCTTCCGGTGGCATTTCTCGCTGATGGTTCACGTGCCAAGGTTTTGTGAAATGCACGAGACGTGCACGAGGAAGTGGTATCGGCTGCTTCAAGGCGCACACATCGGACGTCGAAACGTAATCCAGTGGAATGTCCGACTTAGTGACGTCGATAATTCAACAAAAACACAATTCTCAAGAGAGACAGAAGAAACAGCCGGTGAATATAAGATCAAGGCGCCTGGAGGCAAGTGAGATTTTAGACTTCGACTGGCACCACGAATGAGAAATCGTAAACAGAACCTAACCTAACCTAACTTGTGATGACACGATCTAAGAGCAAAGCTGGTGAAATTACAATTATCTCCGTAATTACGTCACGCACAAAATGTACGAAATTATGGAAAATGATGACAAATTAGAAGCAGATGTGAGGAGAACATAAAAATGGGTTACGAGGCGTCCAATTCCTGGCTTTTGTAATTACGATGCTGAACCTTCGGGTCCTATTACAGCGGGCAATGCCTTGACCATTTCAACATCTGTATTATTTTTTGAAGGGGTTTCTTAATTGTATTACGTAGTTAATTCATGTTTCTGAAGCGACAAGGTCCTCTGCACCGGACTTAGCCGTCAGCCTGCAAATCGTTGCCCCTTTCACAGGTTTCTTCATCGCAGTAGGTCAGACAAGTCTACCAACCGAACAAAAAGAAACCTCCGGTACAAAGGTGTGCAGCGTTTAAGGCAGTCGCCAAGATTTTATCACGAATAAGCAGGTCGAATGAAAAAATCCCTAGTTCATAGCGAATGTCGCAAGCATTTTGACTGCGTCAAACTAGGACCATTAGTCGCGGGCTTGTAAAACATTTACTAGCTAGAACAGCAGCTCTTCAACCTCAGCTTTAACTCAAAACAAAGTCAATCGCGGGGTCTCGTGATTCTACCAGCAGCAAAAGATGGACGCTGCTAATGTAGTTTGCAATGAATTAAATGTCATATCGCAAAATATATTCAATAAAAGTTAAACTAATCACAACACGACGCCAACGAAAATAAATTTCACGGCGACAACCAAATCGCTTGCGTTCGAACTGCATTCGAAAATGTAACCTAGCCACTGTCGCCACTCCTGACCCCAATAACAGATATTTTCTTCATTCTATCGTTGAAGAATCTTTATAGATTCTAATACAGGACGTCATGGCCGCCAACTATCCGGTTTTTCCGGGTTCTGCACGAAATATACAATTTCCGGTCGCAATATTCGACCGGAAGCCGAATATCCGGCTTTTAGGAGGATCGGAAACTTTGCTGCGAATGTCTTTTTTAAGACAGGAATATGATACCTGCCTTTTCGAAACGATTCTGGTTCCCCGGATGCTCATTTCGTAATATTCCACAGTCACCAACCAACATTGACGAACACGAACTCGACACACGGAAGAACTGAACCTGGAGTGGATGAGCCACTAATTTTTACAGCTACAGGTGTTCAGATCAGTGGGTTTACTTCTGATATATCGTCCAGTGTTCGATTCTTGCCTTCAGCAGCAAAAGACGCCGCGAGTCAGTTCCTTACCATTCTCATCAATCAGTAACTCGGACCTCGCTCACCTTGGTAAAACTACGCCGGTTCTTATATGTGAATAATTCTCAAATCCCTATGACAATGTCACTTTAACGAAGAGTGGCTACGAAATGCTGATTCCTGGAACTGGCTGTCGAAACAGGACGTCAAAGATGCAGGGCGTCATATTAGCAAAGTGAGAGGAAAATCTACGAAGTTCAACTGTTGACAGGTATTTTGTGAAATCCGGAACAAAACAGAAACAATATTGACTTATCAGGTTGCAAAACACCACCTCAGTTATTTGTCCCAAAACCACGGAAACTGACTGTCGTCTCGTTCTGTTTGCGCTGATTATAATTTAACATCCAGAATCCATTGTGGTCTCAAAAATGTATTCGCACCCCCGTCACTACAATCTATTTTGAAAAATGCAGACAGTGGTCAGTTTTCCGTCAAATGAAGGCAATTTGAAGTTGTATCGATTGCCATTCGATACCTCGATACGGAGATGCGCGCTTTAAACTTCACGAAGATTCAGCTGAAACATCCGAGGCTTAAAGAATTTACCCCTAAGACAGATATGTCGGGGGGGGGGGGGGGGGGGGGGGGTTGCGAACGGAGCTGACATCTGCTCATTTAATTACGCGAACGACAAGTCAGTATCTGCGAAGTTAAAAAAAAAGTCATTGGATTCGCCTAATCTCGTTGCTGGCCTCTGTAATTACCACATCTCACACAACGCTGACAAACGAGGACTAAATCTCCTGTAATTTGATGCTGTAATGTTGGTAATTATAGCGTCTATTGAATTCTCATCCACTGCAAAGGAAATTATGAGTTCAAAGATTTTCTTCCCCCGCTCCAGCTTCTGTTCCACTGAGGAGAGATTTATTACAAACCGGAGAGTAAAAAAGTTTTATTTTCGAGCCAAGACAAAGAACAGAGCGACGTGGACGTCTCTTGATCGTGGAAATGATTCTTAAATCGCGATAAACTAATTCTTCCAGAACTAAACTCGTGGTAAGCATCAGTAAGCTTCAATTCTGGCTCGTCTCGGTCCGCAGAGTCTGCGATCCGCACAAAACCTCGACGGACCTCTCGATGTGGATGACCGCTTAGGTTTCTGAATCTGTTGGCGACCATTATTTTCGGAGATCTGTGATTTCAACAAAGTAACGGCCCTCATTAAAGGATAACTGCTTGAACCAAGTCATTCTGACAACAAAGAAAGCGAGAAAAATTCCCAAGTCACGCTAACCTAACCTCCTTTGTTCCAGCCATCGAATGTTTTCGTGGAGCGAGTGTTCGGTGTTACGAAAAACATTTGCAAGAATGAAGCGAATCGTCGAAAACCTAGAGCATTCCAACTACAACATGAAATGCACCGAATCTGCAAATTCCATGAACTCGGAGAGCGGAGAAAACTTGTCAGCTGCTGTTTAAGGCGAATATTCAGCCACCACTGCACACGTTTTACCTATGGCCTTGGCGTTTGTGTTCGTAAATTGTCGTGTTTTGACGTGAAATCACATCGCTGTGTCCCCGTGAATGAAAAGGTCTCTTTTTCATTGAACTTTCACTATAGCGCAAAAGCATGGTTTGATTACGTAATAAGTTTCCAGCTTAAATTCAAATTAAACTCCAACAACAGTTTTTATTTCAAACAATTATAGCAATTTTAAACGCACGAAAATTGCTTTCCAAATGGAGAAACCATTATTCTGGTTTCGAAAGCAGGAAAGCTCTAAAACTTTGACATGAAAAAGCTGTCCCACTATACGCCATGCAGGTCATTTGGGGTGGGGAGCGGAGGTATAGCTCTTAACCTCGGCACTAGATGGGGTGAGTGGTTAGCATCACGTCCCGGCCGGCTTTACCCCCGGGAAAGGACCCCGGTACTCATTGGACAGGAGGCTGGGTGGGCTCCAGAGCAGGTCTGCACGCTGCCCCTGCTGGGGATCGAACCCCGATCTTCCAGCCAGTAGACTGAACTACGCCGGATCTAAGAAATTTTTAAAATATGTTACACAAATACCGAAGAACGGGGGTGGGAGTAAAAATGTCCGGATTTGGCTTAGGTAAAAGTTGGCAACCGCAGAGGACCGTGACCTTGATGCTATATAATAAGTCAAAATGTCTCTCTCCCTGTTGGCTTTAAAAAGGTTGTTTTAAAATAAAACATCTTGACTTAAATGCAATTTCGGGTGACAGCCCTGCAGAGCAAAGAATGCTTAGAGAGGAGTTCTGCGCAAGCGCCAGACATCGTCCCTTGCCTCAAAACCTAACCGCGGGTAACGGCAACTTTGTCGTGGCAGAAGGCCTTGACTTTTCAAGAAGATTATCCAATCAGGCAACGTGTCCTTTGTCCTGGGATTTTGGTTGACTTATGAACCCGCAAATGTTGGGATCACTTCGGCTTAAGGTCTCTGTGATTGGGTGAGGCGCGCGAAGTGTCCCTGTGGGATTTTGCACTGGAACTTGCCTTGAAGCGTAGGAGAATCACGGAAACCTCAGTTGGGATGGCCGCTTTTTCCGGGACACCCGAGGATGGCAGCCACCAGTCAGCCCTTGTTCGGGGTCAAACATTCTTCCTGGGCCACTCCAGTCCGCGTGCTAGGACACGCGGACGTTTCGAGCGTTCGGCAGTGAAGATATGATGAGATGGTTTGCTCCAGGTAAGAAGGCAAGTTTGCGATAATTAGCTTGCACAGGAGGAAAATCGGGCCGGTTAGCCGCTGTGGCTTGGATGTCCTCACGGAGCTGATGGATGTGTACGAAGAGGTCACCACGGCATAATTTCGCTGTTCCTTCCCCTCGGGTCGGCGGCAAAGAGTTTGCGAACCTCAGGGCTCGATTCGATTCAAGGCGCGTCTCGTTCAGGAGGCAGACATCGACGCCTTCCTCACCAATTTCACCTTCCTGCCGCGAACGCCATTGGCTTTCCAGCCTCTGGTATGAAGATATTGACGGCTTTAAGGACACCTCACAGCATCGTTTTGGAGAGACCGAGAAGTGGGGAAAAACTTTCGAGTAGCCAGTCTCCGATCCGAGATTCAAACTCAGGACTACGTGAATACGTAAAGGCGCTGACCAGTGAAATGCGACCAAGTGCCAAACCTCTCTTTTGCATGAAAATTAAAAAGGGAAATAATTAGATTTTCTGAAACTCGAAGTGCACTAAGTTTTCCGCCGTCATATCCAGGACACAATCGCTTCCTCCCGCACTTTTTTTCCCAGCAATCTTCTCCAACACGAAGTTACGTAACCTCGGCAGTTCACGTGGTTCTGATGTCACGAAACAATCAACGCCCACGACCACCTGCCACCTCGTGCTTTGTCGTCTGACTCCTGAGGTACGACGAAGCTTAAGCTTTGACTCTCGACCCTCCGAGAACATTCCACAGTCCAGAAAAGGACCTGCTTGGATCAGAGACTTCCTTGAGAAGCTGATCGTCGCTCAACTACACAAAGGTTCCCCCTGGAGGTCGCCACCAGTCTCTCCCTTCTGAGCCAAAGGAATACAGCCAACATCGAACCAGACCTATTTCTTTTCTACGCCTGCATTTCCCAAGTTTAAAGAACTCACCTTCTACATGCCCACCTTAATATTCTTCTTTCGAACGCAAACAAAAGATTCTGAATTGAATGGCAGAAAACATTCCAAGCACCTGACTGCCACGAATTCTAAATTCTTCTCGTAAAATGCAGTTTCGATTTGTTGATGAACTCTGGAACTTTGTCGCGCTGGTGGTGGCTGTTACTATCATTTAAGACTGTCCTGATGTCAAACTCACCCTTATCTTGCACTCTGTTCCACAGCGTGGTGAAGAAATCACGAACAGTCAAAGATTTCTCTGTCTGTTTCCTTCTAGACATAATTTCGTATCAGCATCTAACAAAGCTTCTGAACTGTCATTCGTGCTATTTGATTTTGCCCAGTAAAATAACGCAACGAGAATTAATCAGAAGTCGTCGTGTCACATTCAACAAACTGCAGTAAAATTTACGTTCAGCCACGAGAGTTCGGTGCTCCGAAGCCTCCAACGGGAAGTGAACATTTTCTACTTGAAGCGTAGGAGAATCACGGAAACCTCAGTTGGGATGGCCGCTTTTTCCGGGACACCCGAGGATGGCAGCCACCAGTCAGCCCTTGTTCGGGGTCAAACATTCTTCCTGGGCCACTCCAGTCCGCGTGCTAGGACACGCGGACGTTTCGAGCGTTCGGCAGTGAAGATATGATGAGATGGTTTGCTCCAGGTAAGAAGGCAAGTTTGCGATAATTAGCTTGCACAGGAGGAAAATCGGGCCGGTTAGCCGCTGTGGCTTGGATGTCCTCACGGAGCTGATGGATGTGTACGAAGAGGTCACCACGGCATAATTTCGCTGTTCCTTCCCCTCGGGTCGGCGGCAAAGAGTTTGCGAACCTCAGGGCTCGATTCGATTCAAGGCGCGTCTCGTTCAGGAGGCAGACATCGACGCCTTCCTCACCAATTTCACCTTCCTGCCGCGAACGCCATTGGCTTTCCAGCCTCTGGTATGAAGATATTGACGGCTTTAAGGACACCTCACAGCATCGTTTTGGAGAGACCGAGAAGTGGGGAAAAACTTTCGAGTAGCCAGTCTCCGATCCGAGATTCAAACTCAGGACTACGTGAATACGTAAAGGCGCTGACCAGTGAAATGCGACCAAGTGCCAAACCTCTCTTTTGCATGAAAATTAAAAAGGGAAATAATTAGATTTTCTGAAACTCGAAGTGCACTAAGTTTTCCGCCGTCATATCCAGGACACAATCGCTTCCTCCCGCACTTTTTTTCCCAGCAATCTTCTCCAACACGAAGTTACGTAACCTCGGCAGTTCACGTGGTTCTGATGTCACGAAACAATCAACGCCCACGACCACCTGCCACCTCGTGCTTTGTCGTCTGACTCCTGAGGTACGACGAAGCTTAAGCTTTGACTCTCGACCCTCCGAGAACATTCCACAGTCCAGAAAAGGACCTGCTTGGATCAGAGACTTCCTTGAGAAGCTGATCGTCGCTCAACTACACAAAGGTTCCCCCTGGAGGTCGCCACCAGTCTCTCCCTTCTGAGCCAAAGGAATACAGCCAACATCGAACCAGACCTATTTCTTTTCTACGCCTGCATTTCCCAAGTTTAAAGAACTCACCTTCTACATGCCCACCTTAATATTCTTCTTTCGAACGCAAACAAAAGATTCTGAATTGAATGGCAGAAAACATTCCAAGCACCTGACTGCCACGAATTCTAAATTCTTCTCGTAAAATGCAGTTTCGATTTGTTGATGAACTCTGGAACTTTGTCGCGCTGGTGGTGGCTGTTACTATCATTTAAGACTGTCCTGATGTCAAACTCACCCTTATCTTGCACTCTGTTCCACAGCGTGGTGAAGAAATCACGAACAGTCAAAGATTTCTCTGTCTGTTTCCTTCTAGACATAATTTCGTATCAGCATCTAACAAAGCTTCTGAACTGTCATTCGTGCTATTTGATTTTGCCCAGTAAAATAACGCAACGAGAATTAATCAGAAGTCGTCGTGTCACATTCAACAAACTGCAGTAAAATTTACGTTCAGCCACGAGAGTTCGGTGCTCCGAAGCCTCCAACGGGAAGTGAACATTTTCTACTGCTAATGGTAAATTGTTAGTCAGTGAACTGCTTAAACATTCCAACTCTCAAAAATCTCGGACCTCCGTTATCTTATACGTGGGCGGATCACTCGTCCAGTGGGTACTTCAAAGTTCATATCAACACATCGTAAACAATGAAGAATATGAAGGATCAAAGAACTTTTCGCTTTTCACCAAAAATTGTGCTCCATTTATCACGAAGAGTGAGACAAGGATTCTTAAATGACTAGTTGGCCACAAAAGGATAAAAGTTTTAACAGCAACTTACTTTCAGGCCAGATATTTTCCACAAAGTCTGCGTGTTTCAGGAAACGTTCGCACACATCACTTATCGAAACAAATGAAATGCGATCGAGCCGCTAGTCGAACCAAGCGGCCGGCGCAGGACACACTGAACAATTGCAACTCAGCGAGCGAGGGAGCGAGCTCCTTCGCGCATGAGCGGATAAAATATGAAGAGGGGAGGCTCAGGTTTCTCCTCCAAGGGACATCGCTGACGGTAAGCGGGTTACCTTGCGGTGTAATTGGTGATTTCATGAGCTTGTGTTGTAAACACCAACGTTTCGAGAACCAGCTTCGTCCTGATCGTCAGGGTTCTTTAGTAACCTGACCTCCTCATACGGCTGGCAGCTCGAGAAGAATTGATTATAAAATTAGATCTATTTGTCTAAGGAATCATCTCGGTTCATACTTAGGAATAAGTTGGCCTCACAATATGGACAATTCCATACAAAAACCCTGAGAATATGAAACCGCGCTCGCTGTGGCTTGTAAAAATCATCAGTTCCTGCCCCAAGCTTCTTCGAATCCATTATCATGTTCACAACCTGGATGATCGGTGTTTTCATCATCTTAATTTTTCTTGCGACAAAATCCCCACAGAACCCAGGTGTCTGAGAGTGAAGTGCCTGGGTCTTTGGAGGGCACCCTGGTCATGGCTTCGGTAGTGCCACGTGACCTGGTTGCCAGAAGCCACAGTTGAAGCTCCACCAGCTCAAGAGAGGAAGAAAACTCAGCATCACATCCTTGAGCGCGATGGAAAGTGACGTGAATCGTTCTGACGTTCCTCAACAACACCGAAGACTTGACTTTCAATTCCCATCAGACTGAATAAATCTGAATAAACTGTGGTCGAATGGCGCATCGTCCTCAACCGGAATCCGCTCTTGCTCAGTTCCGCTGGCGACCTCAGTAGAACAGCTGCTGGTGGACCACGAAACTTTCACCCCATATTATAATTATAACCAGAGGGGCGACACAACCCTCCCACAGAGGCCATCCGCCCTGCCACAAATTTGTCTTTCGCTCGCTACTTTGCGAATAATGGACACCGCGATCTTGTTGGATAATTATGAACATTTTTCGGTTGGGGTCGACTTGTAAGAAGTTGTCGCGGCCAGTCAATGTCATAGAGCATCTCCCCCCCCCCACAATATGGAGTGCCGCCATGACTTGGACAATATTTAGTGTGCGGCGATTTCAGAAAAGGTTGCGTAACACCGGTCCAATTCGTAGTAAGCGAAAGTCTGCGAAAGTTCCTTCTACACTTCGCTGATTTATCGCCACGACGTTCCAGCAGACAGACGGCGTCGGAGTCCAAACACTTCCCAGTTACGCTCCATCGCTTTAGATTGTTTTGTACGAAGACAGTCACATCGGGCGTACGTGTCTTTTTAAACGATCAACATCTGCGAAATATTTTCGAAATAAGACAAGCCGTAAATGTCGGCGAGTCCGACTTTCACCGAGGCCGAAGGTTCTCCTGCCCGAAAGCACTCGATACTCTGAAAACCTCTTTCTCTACAAATCATCGTAATCTTATCATCCCATCTACGCCTGGGTCTTCTCAGTGGTCTCTTTCCTCGAAGATGCCCAATCAGAATTTTTATGGAACCATGTTTCACTCATGCTCGCAAATGCGAGGGTTCAAACGCCACTTTGAGGGAAGCGTGCTTCGGGAACGCCACGGATTTCCGACCGACATCACAGACATTTGTACATTCAAGGTCGCATCTTATCTCTCCCTGTTGGTGCTGCTGTGCGTTGCAGGTACATTACTGAATGTGGTATCGAAGAACGATAATTTCGGTGAAATTATCTACTGTTATCACAGTTCGTATTATCGGTCCACTTCCTTGACTAAAAATAATTTAGGAAGTCGAAGTCACCCGCACGGTAAGAGACCTTCAGGTCCTAGGAAAAGTGGAAAGTATTTTGGCCAGCTAAGTGACTGTCAGTTTCTTAGGAACGAATCGTCACAACCGAAGGACCTAAATATTTTGCAGACTCCATCGTGAGAAAGTTACATTTTCCCTCCCCGTTCTAAGTCACGGCCTTCGAACTTCGCAGCTGGCAAATTAACAAACGAACGCCGTTATGAAACGATGCGAGACTGCAAGAGGGCAGCAGTGTCTGTCATTTGGTACTAGCGCGCATGCGCCCCCGACTCCCCAATCGGAAGTTTCTGAACTACGCTTCAGCTCATTTGACACGAAACAAGCAAATAGCAAATAGCAGGCCGGGCAACTTCACGAATTGTGCTATTCACATATTTTACTGGTCCCGTCGTTCAGACAGCAAAGAGATGACAATAAGGAATACTTTTCCAGTACTCACTTTCAACGTGCGTGTTCTTAATGTCAGAAAAGTCCGGCAACACAAAACGTGCTTTGTCGATAAAACGAAGTTGTCTGTATGATGCAGGCCTATTGCAAAACCAAAACATCTTAATTTTCGTTACCTGCATTTGTTTCGGCAGTCAAATGACGCACTAAAATCCCTGAAGAGAACATTCGAATTGAAGAGCTCGCATCTGTTAACAGAAATTCATTTCTGAAGTGGAAGTCAGCGAACAGTCTCTGATGTATTTGGCGGTACATTTCTCTTTGGGAAACACGTGGCTAGCAAAAAGACGTCTTTAACCGACGGAAATGCACAATTTACGTAAAATCTGACGTGCAAATTTGATCAATCACCTCGCCTCCTTGCAGCAACCCCTCATTCAAGTCCGTGTTCATTTATCGCCATCAATAATTGCCCATGCGGCATGTGATTGTAACAAGAAGGACGCGATGTTCTGCTTTCAATAAACCACGACTGCGTATGCAAATTTCGCGTCCGGATGTTACACGCTTCATTAAAAAAAATGTTATACAAGATTCCTCCATTCTCGTCCACGACTTCCTAGACGGCAAACATTCCTTCAGTTTATTTCAAAGTTTGCTGCTACAAATCGAAGAGACAGGAAAACTCGCGCAGAGGCCAGACACCAGGAAACAGATGTTTTTTTGTGTCGCGTGTGTTAACTGACAACTGCATAATTCGTTTTCGTTGTTTTTTAAAAAAAAAATTCTTCGTGATAAATTATTTTAAAACGCTGTGCGAGAATATTACTCACAGATTCCGTTCAAGGCTGAATGAAACGTTAGGTAAAACGCGTACGTAAAGACTGCACTGATTTGCTACGTTTACAAAATGCAAAGAGTCAGACAGACAGACAGACTTTGCAAACGAAGCTCCGCGGCCTACAAAAACCTAGGTCAGAGGCTGCTGAAGAGACACGCGAAGGAACGAGGAATTGCCTATTTAAAATTCCGCGACTCTAATGCGGAGGTTCACGAAAAGACATCGGCCGTGAACAGCTTAAAATGACGAGAGGTCCACGAAATGTCCTTGACGTCTCTGTAACAGCGACTCCCCAATCGGAAGTTTCTGAACTACGCTTCAGCTCATTTGACACGAAACAAGCAAATAGCAAATAGCAGGCCGGGCAACTTCACGAATTGTGCTATTCACATATTTTACTGGTCCCGTCGTTCAGACAGCAAAGAGATGACAATAAGGAATACTTTTCCAGTACTCACTTTCAACGTGCGTGTTCTTAATGTCAGAAAAGTCCGGCAACACAAAACGTGCTTTGTCGATAAAACGAAGTTGTCTGTATGATGCAGGCCTATCGCACTAAAATCCCTGAAGAGAACATTCGAATTGAAGAGCTCGCATCTGTTAACAGAAATTCATTTCTGAAGTGGAAGTCAGCGAACAGTCTCTGATGTATTTGGCGGTACATTTCTCTTTGGGAAACACGTGGCTAGCAAAAAGACGTCTTTAACCGACGGAAATGCACAATTTACGTAAAATCTGACGTGCAAATTTGATCAATCACCTCGCCTCCTTGCAGCAACCCCTCATTCAAGTCCGTGTTCATTTATCGCCATCAATAATTGCCCATGCGGCATGTGATTGTAACAAGAAGGACGCGATGTTCTGCTTTCAATAAACCACGACTGCGTATGCAAATTTCGCGTCCGGATGTTACACGCTTCATTAAAAAAAATGTTATACAAGATTCCTCCATTCTCGTCCACGACTTCCTAGACGGCAAACATTCCTTCAGTTTATTTCAAGGTTTGCTGCTACAAATCGAAGAGATAGGAAAACTCGCGCAGAGGCCAGAGACCAGGAAACAGATGTTTTTTTGTGTCGCGTGTGTTAACTGACAACTGCATAATTCGTTTTCGTTGTTTTTTAAAAAAAAAATTCTTCGTGATAAATTATTTTAAAACGCTGTGCGAGAATATTACTCACAGATTCCGTTCAAGGCTGAATGAAACGTTAGGTAAAACGCGTACGTAAAGACTGCACTGATTTGCTACGTTTACAAAATGCAAAGAGTCAGACAGACAGACAGACTTTGCAAACGAAGCTCCGCGGCCTACAAAAACCTAGGTCAGAGGCTGCTGAAGAGACACGCGAAGGAACGAGGAATTGCCTATTTAAAATTCCGCGACTCTAATGCGGAGGTTCACGAAAAGACATCGGCCGTGAACAGCTTAAAATGACGAGAGGTCCACGAAATGTCCTTGACGTCTCTGTAACAGCTTCGGTGTCTTGAGGAGTTCCCATGGCAAATGCCATGAGGTTGGGCCCATTTGGATGCCCGCCGGTGCCACGCAGCACACGATTTACGATCCCAGGAACGTCTTCTTTCAGAGTCTGCCCCAATCTCGCTGTGCCAACATTTCGCCGTCATTTTTCCCGGTCGTAAAATGGGAGACTGTTTGCTTTATAAAGATCATGACTGGATGTAGTAATAAGGGTGGCCAGAAAACCGTGGAGGGAATCCACGACGCCTTCTTCGCAGCTTAAGATGATTGGCGACGGAAACAAAGCGCTGTTTCTCCTTCCTAACTGCCTCCCTCAAAAGGTGTCATTTCAAAAAATGTTCCTGTCCTCTTCTAAGAATGAAATAACAATTATACAGGCTGAGTCAGAAGTATGTTTACAAACTTCGTGTGCGTGTTCCAGGATCAAAAATTAGAAGAAATGTTCCTATGAACATGGAATCGCAAATGTTGCTTTTCCAAAATAATGACCAAAAATAAGTTTCAATGAACTGACTTTATGTCAAAGTGAATCCAGCTTCCAGCAAAGATTTTCAATTTGGACAGTGATTGTTTCCGACGTGCTTATTGGTCCACACATGCTTCGATCGCGTCTAAGAGGACCTTCAGATCGGCGAATATTAAGAAGACACTTGCCACGCCTCCGTGAAGATGTCCCACTGAATACAAGAAGACAAATGTCGTTTATGCATGTCAGAGCCCCATCAAACTTCTCCCATCGCGTCAGATATCGTCTCAATGAACAGAACCCTCAGCGAGGGATTGGGCGTGGTGGCCACCGAGGTCACCGGACCTGACTCCGTTGGACTTTTATCTGTGGGGTCACTTGAAGTCCGTCGTTTATGCAACGCCCATGAACAATGAAGACGACCAATGGGAACGCGTGCAGTTGATTCGAGGAAACTCTGGAGTGTACGAAAGAATTCGTGAGTCGTGTGTACGTCGTGCTCGTGCGTGTGTGGAGAACGGAGGAACAACCTTTGAGCATCTGTTATAAAGAAACATCCCTGTCCTTATACTCGGCAATAAAGGCAGACATTGGAAAATATTTTTGGCTATTATTTCGAAAAATAAGCATTTGCGACCCCATGTTCATAGGAACATTTTTCCTTATTTTTGATCCAGGAACACGCACGCAAAGTTTTTAAACATACTTCTGACTCACCCTGTATTATGGTTGGGATTTGTTACTAAAGTAGTCTTAGATGTAGCAGTTTTAGAAGCTGCTTAAGTTATTTCTCTACAATGACTTGGGGTGTGTGCACATTTGTTGGAACAGCGCATTAGCAGCCAATTCACCGATTACCCACGACAAATCCTTCCCTTGTTGTGCGACTCGTAGTATTAATTTCTGTGAACTCGCACTTGGCAGGCGAGAGTTTATTCGTTGGCGTTTGTGAGCGCGGAAGACAGACATTATTTTAGTTATAGAAAAAGTATCGTAACATTTCTCTGGAGGGTTTCAAAAGGAGTGGGAGGACAGGAGCTGCCTGCCATCTTATCTGCGAGAGGCTCTTTCCAAAATAAGAAGGCCCAAGGAAACTTTACTGCATTCAATGGATGACAAAATTGTGTACCAACTTGTTGCTAGTCTGTTTGAATAAACATTAAACATTCAATGCATTTACTGTTAAGTAAGAGAAGGGATATTTTTGAGACGTACTTGCCTGCCTTACGAAATTTTCCTTTCTCGAGTATCACTAAGTGAAGGCCCGTAATTGTAGCACACACCAGGAGACAAAGAAATCCGACAGCAAACATTTCGGTAAATCTTAAATTGTGGGAGGCCGACAAACGCTTAATTTTGAACTAACCCTGGAACGCATTGAAAGCCTCACTCTGCATACGTCGGTCCGTGCGGACCCCGTGTAAAAGTGGACTAAATAGAAATTAAATAAATCAGCGAGAAAATAAAAGCGGATTCCTGCTATTAATTCCATGGCGAAACCTTGCAAATTATTTTAAAGAAAATATTCAGCGTTGAAATTTAAACCTGCCGAATTTATCCCCGCGGAAAACACTGCTAAAGCTGAAAGTGACGTGGCAACACTGTAGGCTATTTGAAAGGGGGGGCGGGCGATAAATATTACGTCACTGCTATCGATCAGCGATAAATTGGTTGCTTTGTTTCTAATTCCGGGGTTAAGAGGATTTTCATTAGCACGAGCTTCGTAGAACAGATGCAATGCAACCCACAACAAGATAACAATCGACCACAAAACAAACAAAATCCTGCGTCAAAACCTGAGAGAAAAGTTCATCTGATAACATCACGCCGGCTCCTCGAAGTTCCTCCCCCTGGTCGCAAAAAGATCACGTTTGCGTCAATGCGTTATTGCAAATTTACAATGAACTGTTGTGCTACTCACAGTCCACAACCAAAAACCAAAAACCAATTTAAAAATTCTCGGATGGAAAATTTAAAAAAAAAAACTTCTTTGAAAAACCGCCGTCTATAGAGCGACACCTTCCTCTCCTCGAATGATTCGATTTGGCATTATCGATTCCAACTCGAAATGTTCTGTCATATGTCGAGGAGGAAGGCCTGATCCGAATG